>PJAB01000669.1:0-22310 GCA_002887195.1 Chrysochromulina parva | reverse complement strand
TACCGTTTTACGCAATTCTTGTCCAGCTGGACACTTTTACCGTCTTACGCCAAAATGCCCTCACTTTTACCCTATCCCCACCCTATGGCATCCCGGCGGCGGCGGCAGATCGCGATTCGCATTTTAGTAAATACTTAGTAGTGAAAGAGCCGAAGTCTGATGAAACGGACTGATTCGGCACTCTGCTGGCGGCACTCTGTGAGACACAGTGACGCAGTGACCCTCGCCGGCGCCTTGCATGCGCTCTCACTAGCTCCCGTGGTGGCAATCGGCGCATATCGCGCACGACGCAGCGGCATATTAAACTCGTCAAGCCCCGCCCGCCGCGCGTCACTGCGCGAGCTGTGCGAGCTGCGCTACAAACTCGTTGGGGGTGCAGATCTCCGTGCACCCGTAGGAGACGCGCCGGCCGCCGAGCGCCACCGTGCTCGCCGTCGAGGCGATGGCCTGCCGTAGGCTCTGGTACTCGAGATAGTTGCCCGGACCGACGACGAAACACAGCGCATGTGTATACGGGTTGCGACTGCGGCTCGCGGCGCCGCCGACTTGCGCGGTGGGCGCGAGTTTCGGGTCGAGGTAGCCGTACGCTTCCTCCTCCGCCGCCGTCGCCTTGTTGTCCATGAGCGCGGTCACCGCGCGCGTGATCGGCGTGAGCCGTTGGGATGGGAGCAGCTGGCGCATCCCGGCGGCGGCGGCGGATGCAAGAGCAGAGCGCATCGCCATGGCGGACGAGCCGACGCCGACCTTATCGGCCATCGACATGACGCTTGAGAACATGCGCCCACTTGTCGTCGCCTGGTCCGCGCCGCCCTGGCGCACCGTCTGGGTCATCTGCATCATCGTCTTCTGCTGCGCCAAGTAGGCGCTCGCGTGAAGGTCGATGCCGGCCGCGCGCAGGGTGGCCTCGTACTGCGTGACGTCGCTCGCCGGCACGCTGCTCGACGGATGGAGCTGCAGGAGCAGCAGGAGGCGCAGCCGATCGTCGGGCGTGCCGCCACCGCTGCCGCCGTCAAGGAGGGAAGGCAGCGTGGTTTTGTCCTGCGAAGAGAGTGAGCGACCCTCCATGAGGGCCTCCTCGATGGCACAGTAGGAGTCGATCGAGCGCGCGCGGATGTGCGAGAGCAGCTCGGTCGCGATGTTCATGTGCGCGTCGATGAGTTGCTTCTTCGCCTGCAGCTCGGGCAGCTGGCTGATTGCGGTCGCGAGCACCTTGGTCGAGTCCGCAAGGGCTGCTTCGCCGCCCGAGGTATCGAGCTTGCTCCCGGAGTTGATCGCCTCCATCGCCGCCCGGTAGTCGTTGAGCTCCTTGTCGACGTCGGAGGCGACCGTCTGGAACGCCTCGCCCATGTGCGTCGCCCAGAAGCTGTCCGACGCCGGAAGGTCATACGATTTGACCTTGGGCGGCCCTCCCGGCGGCCTGGGCGGCCCGCCTTCGGACGTGTCGGGGATGGTGACGCGGTTGAGACGCAGGTCGAGCAAGTCGTGGCAGAGGGCGCAGTAGCTCCATGCGTGGTGCAGCATCACGCTAAAGTCGGCCGAGCGCTCCGCGATCACGAGCAGCGGCCGTTGGAAGCCCACCGCCGCGTGATCGCGCGCGAAGAGCTGCGGATGCGCCTTCAGCTGATCGTATAGCCGACGGCCCAGCTGCTCGGCGACCATCTGCGCGGGCCCGCCGTTGACCTTGTAGCGCAGGATGGGCACCGCGCCGAGCGTCACGACCGCCGAGAAGAGGCCCTGCACGATCGCGTCGATCGTCGCCTCCACGACGCTGTCGGAGGTCGTCGGGCTGTTCAGCCGCAGGTATGATTGCGGCAGCAGCAGCGAGAAGAAATCCTCCTCGACGGAGGCAAAGTTGAGGTACTGGTCCATGACGCGGCTCACGTGCGCGACCGTGTCCGACTCAAGCGTCGCTGTCGCAAGCTCTTCGAGCAGCGGCCGCGGCACCGCGGGTGAGAAGTTGATGTAGTAGCTCTCGTAGAGGCCGCTCGCGGCGTCGGCGCCCAGCCGGCGCACGTTGGAGGCGGTCGGTTGCATGAAGTAGATGGCGGGCACATCTGGGATGGCCTCGCGCTCAACATCAAGCAGGAGGTACAGCGTGATGCCTCGCTTTCGCAGGTCGCCGACAGTCAGCAGCGGCGAGATGATGTCACGGCAGTAGGCGTCGTACACCAGTACCTTCCAAGGGTTTTGCCAGGCGCGGTCGTCGGCGCCACCCATCGATGCGTCGCGGTTGAGGTCGAGCATGCGCTCGATCGCGGCCCTCTGCGCCGAACGAATGGAGGACGCCATTGGGGACTCGCGTGCGCAAAGAACCCCACACTAAAGATTGGAAACTCATTTTTGTTTCCTCCGCGCCGCCGAGACGGTTTGAGAGCAGAAAATGGCGACGCTGCGAAGGTGCGTCGCTCCGCACTCCCTGGCCGCCGTCTCCACGCCAGCTGAGCCGCCCCCTTCTGCCGCAGCACGTACGATGCACTCTCGGCCAATCTGACCGGAATCATGCAGGAGCACGTCGCTCAGTTGCCCAAACCGACCGCTGAAATGGATGCCGACTGGAGCCAGGCGACGGTGCGCTGCCAGTGATCGAATCGCCTTCGGCTCCCGGATGCACGCCTTGGTGAGTCCCGTCCGAGCGTTGACCCCACGTTATGCCGGTGCTACCTGAGCCCATCGCAGAAAGAGTTCAACGTGCATAAGGAGATGCTGATTGACAAGGAGACGAAAAAGCGGATGCTCGAGGAGCTCTTCAATGATCGCGTGACCATCGATGCGGAGGACCTCATCGCCATCGACCAAGCAGCTGAGCAGAAGGGCGCAGAGGTCAACGCGCTGGAGAAGGAGAACGACCGGCGCTACTCTATGATTCGAAAGCGTGCAGCGACGCTCGAGCAGCTGACGGGTCCGCTTCAATCGAAGATGAGGGCCCTGCAGTCCCAGCTGGCCGACTTGGATGAGGCGACGGCCACCGCGCAGGAGCTGCACGCCCGCACTGCTTCTCACAAGAGCAGCACGGCCGCGGGCCAAGCACAGCTAGAGGAGGCGGCGACGACGCAGACGCGCGCCGAACGCGAGTGCGACGCTCTTCGCAAGCAGCTCAAGGCAGTGCACGCGGACATTGCAGCTGAGACGCAGAAAGGAGCGGCCCTCGCGGCAGAGGGCGACAACAAGGCGGCGCAGCTTGCAAACATCCGCAAGGAGGCGGAGGCGGCCGCCGGCGACGTGCGCACACGGACGGAGTGGTACGCGCAGGTTACCGCCATCGTCAGCCAGCTGGCCGGGATCGCACAGGTGAGCGCCGATGGGCCAAGTGCCAAGTACACATTGTCGTCGCGCCTGGACGGTGTGGACGAGTGTGAGCTCATCGTGATCTTCGATAACGCGACAGGCAATCTCCAAGATGCCGCGGTGCGACCAGCGGGTCTCCTCGCCATCGACGACCTCGTGGACTATGCAGTCCGCACGAACGGGCTCAGCTTTCTGGTGCGCGAGGTGCAGGCGCGCCTCGATGGCCTCGACGGCACGGTGGAGTTTGAGATGTCGTACCAGGCGACGTCAGCAGCGGGGGCCGAGCTCCCATCGGCTCCACCGTTCGGGGCAGCTGTGATGCCTCCACCCACGCCGCACATTCCCGGCTTGGCGAGGTTGACCGAACCCACCCCCGTAGCGCCCTTTTCGATGCCAGCGCCCTTTTCGAGGCCGCCGTTCTCGCAGGCGAAGCTCACGGAGCATCCGCCTCCAGCAGTGCTCGCTGGCGCCGCCGTCAACGCCGTGGCCCCCAGCGCTGTCAAGGCGGCGTTTGCTGCCACACCCGCAGCTACTGCGATCCCTGTCGAGCCTCCCACCCCTGTCGAAGGCATCATTGAGAACCTCGAGTCTCGCATGTCCATGGCGGCGCAGCCATCTGGCTTTCGAGTGGAGCACATCGATCGGCGCTCGTCGCGCCGCTCGTTTACTCGCTTTGTGATGCAGCCTCGCTCGCCTTGCGCCATCGCTGCGGCAGCGGGCGCGACGCTCGACCCTCGCGTGATGATCGCGACGGTGCTCGAGGAAGCCCCCGCCAAGACCGACTTCGCGGTGCACGATGCCTTCGGGCGGGTGCGCTCCCTCGTGCGGCAGGACGGCTCCGTGGTCGGTCCTTGCGGCCAGCTCATGGCGTACGTGGAGGAGAGCGGCGAGGTGGGTGACGTAAATCTGTCGTACGTTGGCTCGGTGCATGCTCCGCTGACCAACACAAGCATCGGCGGCATCTTTCGGCGCAACCCGGACGCGAGCGATGCGGCCGCACCGGACTATGAGGTGGCCATCGGACAGCTCGACTATGGCACCGCGACCATTCGGGATGCTCAGGGCTCCACCGTCGCACAGATCAATCGCGCGGGAGAAGTCATCGGCCACTCGGGCATGCGATGCGGCGTGCTCGAAGGCTTCAGCTTCCATGCCTTGCGGACAGCAGCGCAGTACCTGATGCTCGTCGACCCGGCCTTTTTGCAGCAATGAGCGCGACGGCTGGAGAGGACTTTCTACCGAAAGCGCAGCCACACGGCAGGGCACGCGAGGCCCGTTGGTGCTGTGAAAGGTCGGGTGCGAGTGCTGGCGATCATGAGCTACAGAGGGACAGCTCTCGTTACAGGGGAGGAGGCGTGTCGGCATGCTCCATGCACGCAGTGCACATGAATAGAGGGCACCCTCGGGGCGCGTGGCGAGACCGGCAAGACGCGCGCGCGCATCGTTACCGTACTACAACATTCCGGACCGGGCCCCCGCGCGGGCCGATCGGTCGTTCTCGCGCGTCCGGTCGTCGTTTGATCCGCGCGGCGTTTCGGACCGTGCGAACGCAAACGTAATACGAATTGACGAACGACGCAAACATACACAAACACTTGGTCCGCGACGCACCCGCGCGCCGGGATTCTGAAAATGCGCCACGCGGGGCGCTGTCGGCGCTGTTCACCTGCTCGCCGATCCACACATCCGACGTCATCCGCGCGTCGCTCCGATAAAATCAACCGATCCGCGCGTGTCCGCGCATCCTATCCATGCCCACAAGAGCTTCCCGATTGGAAGCTCCACGTGGCCATCCGGTCCATATAGAGTGGCATGGTCTTGCCGGTCAGGCGTAGCACCTCTTCCCGCTGTCGCAGCTCATCTGCTCCCTGCTGCAGCATCGTGATCGTCGCTGCCACGCTGTTGTAGCGTTCCTGTAGATCGATCGTGGAGTACGTAACCGCAAAGCCGTCGCCACCAACGTGCCCGCTCGTGAAGAAGCCTTTGCATGCCTTGGATGCGCTGAGGAGTTTGACGAATCTGGAGCCCTCTCTGCACGTCGTGACCCACCCCAGAGGAGCACCCACGTTGGTCTCGAGAGCGACGAGAGCTCGAACCCGCTCCGGCGTCGCGACTTCCTCTAGGACGACGACCTTGGTGCCGCTCGGGAGGCAGCCCACCTGATGAGGGAGGCTATCAGATGTCATCGGAGGCCATCAGAGGCACTTCGACGCATTCGAGGCAATCAGCCTACTCTGACAGAGTCAAACGAGGAGCTCGCGCGCAACCAGAGTGGCGCCGGCAGCACGATGCAGACCCGGCCGGCCAGCGGCTCGCACGTGCAACGCTTCGGAGCTGCGTGGCGCGTCGCGAGCGCTGGCGCTGCTTCCGGCTCAGAATCTGCAACCACGGCTGGCGGCGGCGGCGGCGGCGGCGGTGGCGGCAGCAAATCCTGCATCTCGACCGGATGTTCACGCAGCTTCTTGTCTAACTCAATGAATGGAACGACACCAGATCCATCATGATCGAGCCACTTGAATACCAAGGCGGCGTCCTGCTTTGTCGCAGTGAAGCCCAGCTTTGTTACGCCCTCCCGAAACTCTTTGACTGTCATTTCGCCAGACCCATCTGCGTCGAGCTTTCGAAAGTGCATCAGCACAGTCTCAATGGAATTGAAGCGCACATAGTCTCTGAACGATGCCGGCGTAAGCGCACCGAGGTCCCGTGGCATGTCGGCTCCTTCGCCGCCGTAGCCCGGGCGCCTGACCGCGCCGGCCACAAGAGTCTGCAGGCGGGCCTTTTCACGCGCGTCCTCATCAAATCCAAACTTGAAACTCGGGTGCGGAATTTCCAATTTATGTGCCCGAGAGAGTCGCCAACGCTGGAATAACGCTGGCACTCGCAGCGCCGCCCGCCCAAATGCCGTTTCTTTCGCCGCGTGCCCGCCCCCGTATAGCCTCACGTATAGCCCTCTCGCGCGCTCCAGGCTCCACATGGTCATGGACATGCGCAACCTTGTACCTTCGAGTTCTCGACATTCACACTCCCCTGACTCCTGAAGACGTCGCTCGTCGCGGAGCCGTCCGGGGCTCTCTTCGCCTTCACCGTGCCCAGACAACCATATCAAGCCTGGCTGGGCGCCGTGTTCAACGCGGGCAACGGCGCTGGTGGAGGGTGCCCGCCCCACGGCTGCACCACTGGATGTTTGGGAGGCTCGGGGAGAGGCGCGAGGTCCTCTTCCGCAAAGACCCCCTCGCGAAGCAAGTGCTCTCGCAGCCACGGCTCTGTGATGCGCGTCTTGCCGAGCTGGTTGCCGAGGGTGGTCCATCCCTTGTGTACGTTATGAGGACGGCCGAAGAGCTCGAGCTTCCGCGTGCCCGGTGCCAATCTCTCAAGGAGGTCGTACATCTCATCCGGCTTCCGGCTGGTCTCGCGCACCTCCGCGCACACGACGTCGCAGTCGAGATTCCAATTGATGTCGGGCTGACCTTTGATGCCTACCAGGCAGTGCTCCTTCGAGTGGTTGATCCAATGGCCGGTGCGCCCCGTCCGTATGATGCGTTGCAATTGGTTCGTCTTCACCCAGAGCAGCTCCTGCACGAAGCGATACCCCCAAATGCTGAGGCACTCTCGGCCGAGCTCCATGGCTCGGCCTGTCACCCACAGGAAGATGACGCCATCGTCCTGCAGAACTTGCACATCCATCCGGCGCATCTCGTCATCGCTCATCGTGCCGTACGGCAGCTCCATGTGGATATCCCACGGAGGGTCCGCCATGATGACGGCAAACTTGCCCAGGCTCGCCATCGGGAACGTCCGGATATCACAATTGACGAATTGTGACTCGAAGTGCATCGCAAAGGGGTCCTCGCCGCCCGTCTTGCGGTTGATCGCCGTGCGCGCGTGCGGATCCAGCTGCACCGCACCGTCGCGCATGCGCTCCGCATCGCCTGCGTCCACCTCATAGTGGATGAACTTGCACTTCTCCATGTGGCGGCACGTGTCCAAGTACGAGCAGTCGCCTAACGACGGGTCTGTGTGCGGCCGGATGATGCGCCGAAAGTGGATGCTGTCGCACGCATAGCCGGTGCCATTGAGGCGCGCACAGTCCTCCTTGGTGCCGCTGCGGCAAAACTGCTTCAGCTTCGACCCCCCCGAGGTTCGGAAGCGATCCGTCTGGTGTTGGACTTTGGCTGAAGGCTTTGCGAGCAGCTCGAGAAGCTGATCTTGCTCTTCTTGAAGGGCCTGCTGCTTCGTCGTCTTTTTGTCGACGAGGTCGAAGACCTCTGCGAGCTCGTCGTCCTGAACCGTCGTCGCCGAGCGCTTCTTGCCAGTGCCCTTGCCAGCGGATGCTCCCGGAGCCGGAGCGCTGCCGTGAGCCGGAGCGCTGCCGTGAGCCGGAGCGCTGCCGTGAGCAGGAGCGCTGCCGTTGTCGAAGGGAGGCGGCGGCCGGGCGGCTTGCCCAGCTCTCGAGTTGCCCACTAGCCGCATGCGGAAGTCGCTCAGTGCGGGCTGGTCGAGCCACATAAGCTCCCTGTGCTCCACGCGCACGGCGTGCGGGGCGATTCCTGAAAGCTCAGTCAGTGCGAGCTCCACATTCCTCGGACTGGCCTTGCAAATTAAGGAGTGGACGCCTGGACTGCGCTCGATGGCAAGCCTCAGTAGGTAGTCTGAGCGTGCTGGCAACATAATGCTTTGCTCCTCAACGAGCATATCGAGTAGAGCTTTCTGCAACTCCGTATGCACCAGCGCCGATTCTGGCCCCAAAGCGTGCGCTGCCGAGGACGCGCTTGGACCTCCCGCAGGCCGCGTTGGTCGCTGCACATGACTCGCTGACGTGGAATGAGCAAGCACAAAAGATTCGCCTGCCGCCCTGGCTAGCTTGTGGCGCACTCGATTTCGCAGCAGCGCCTGCTCAGCTTTGAGGGCTTCTAACAGGGCTTCCATGCGCGGCTCGAGGCCCCGCGTCCGACTTGACGTCGCTTCGACAAAGTCACGAACTCACACCGGGATACGTGGGACGATTTCAAAGGACCGCGCTCCGAAAAAGTCAAAAGCTTGACTCTTGGGCCTCTTCACAATACATGTACGAGACGGGGTTCACACTTGCCTTCCGCCTGCGCCCACGAAGAACACGCGCTCGGTGAGGAGTCGAGACCGGACAGTGTGGGCCGAATGCCGTACCTCGTCATGGGCGCGGGCGACGCCGAGTTCGACGGCTTCTACGAGGTAGATACCACGCGCATCGGCGGAAAGCGAGACCGGAACGACACGGCCGCGTGCTACCGCAAGGTCGGCTCGAGCTGCACGATGAACTACAACCGGACCGACCATGCTTGGTTCATGTGCAAGGACCACCGCGGCGCGTGGTATAAGAACACGACCGATAGCGACGTGCCGCCAGCGAGTGGCTGGACGCGAGCCAACCAGGGCAAGGCGCCACCTCCGACCATCCAGTTCGCGGGGTGTGCCGGGCTCCTGTCTGTGCAGCCGCTCGCGCTGCGCGTTAAGCAGGCGCGTGTGCCCGGCGCGAGCGTGGACGGGCTGTACGTCATCGATGTCGAAAAGGGCGAAACGGACGGCGTGGCGTGCTACCGGCGAGTCAACTCGAGTGAGACGCTCCACCGTCACAATGGCACGTGGTTCATCTCGACGCGGTACGACCACCGTTCAAGTTGGTTCGAGGTGAGTGCTCTCATGCGCACGTCTGCGCCGCTAGCTTGCAGCATCCCCGCCAGCCCCACCGCCCGCCTGGCGCCGCCCCCGCCGCGCCCCGCGCAAACTGCAAGCCGTCGCTTTCCGCCGAGTTTCCTGCACTCTGTTTCCCACAAGAGCCCACCCTGGCTGTGTAACCACCCTTTGGCTGTTTCCCACAAGAGCTCACCCTTTGGCTGTTTCCCACAAGAGCTCACCCGTTGGCTGACACGCGCGCGCCCGCCAAGCTCCCTGCGTGCACCTTCTCGCTGTCCTTGTCTGACACGCACACCTCGCGCGGCGCCTTGTGCTGCAGGTGGCTTCGTCGGCGCGGCTGCCCCCTGTCGTGGGCTGGCGTCTCGGTGTCAAGAGCGCCGAGAGGCTGCTCGGCAGCCTACCCGATCCCCCACCCGACCCTACCGTTGAGCCCGAGCGCGGATTTGACGATGCAGCGCTGCTCGCCCGCCCGCCGTTCGCGGCGGCAGTGCGGGCGGTGGCGCTTGGCCGCCGGAGCAAGGCGGGTGGTGCCGGCGCGGCGCCCGACTCGGCGCCCCACGGCGGAACCGCCCACGACGGCGCGCCCACGACAGCGCCCCGCGTCGGAACCGCCATCAGCCCCGCCATGGGAGACGGTGTGAACGGTATGGACATGGAGGTGGCCGGCGTTGCCGAGGGCGGCGCCATGGAGGTCGAGGGCGGATTGGGTGCACGTGAGGCGGTCGCGGAGGCCGAGAGGCTGCTTGGTGCCGCGCTCTGGCTCGTGAGCACACCCAATATGGCAACCAGCGGCGGCGGCTCCGCTCAAGGCGGCAGCAGCAGCAGCGGCGCCACTCCCGCGGTCGATCACTACGCGAGCACGGCCGCGGCAATGCTGCGCGCGGAGCTCGATGCGGCGATGCACGTGGGGCCTGCTCCCCCGACGGCGGCGGCCCTGGCCACCCTCGAACGCGCGCAACGCTCCGCGGCGGATCGCGTGGCTGCCAAGGCCATCGCGGCGGCGGCCTCCCCGGCCTCAGCTGCTGCGGGCGGCGCGGGCGGCGATGGTGGCGGCGATGGCGGCGATGGTGGCGTTCGCGTGCTGGAGGGCGATCGTGCCCGCGACAGCGCGATCGTCGACAGCGCGTCTGGCGCCGTTGGGGCCGCGGCCCCTGCAGTAGGTGGCGGGAGCGCCGGTGACGCCCCCCCGGCGTCCGATGCCATCGTAGAAGGTTCCATCATTACCTTCCGCCATCGTGGGCGGCTCATACCGGCCAAGGTCGCGCGCCGTCTCGGGCAGCGACTTCGGCTCCATTACGAAGGGAGAGCTACCTGGGCGGAGGTCGGTGACGTGATCGCCCTCGTGAGCGGGCCCAGCCTGGGTGGCGCCGTCCCGGGCGTGGGCGGGCCCAGCCCGGGTGGCGCCGTCTCGGGCGTCGCACCCGTAGCGGGTGCAGGCGCGGAGAATGGTGCGGAGCATGGTGCGGGGCATGGAGCGGCCGTTGGCGAGGACGACGCGGCCGCGATGGAGGACGTCCTCGCGGCGGCGGGGGCGGCGGCAGAGGCGGCAGAGGCGGCAGAGGCGAAGGCGGCGGAGGCGGCGGAGGCGGCGGAGGCGGCCGCGGAGGCGGCCGCGGAGGTGGCCGCGGAGGTGGCGGCCGCGGCCGCGGCCGCAGGCGAGGGGGGGGAGACAGAGGAGGAACAGGAGTCGCAAGAGGCGGCGGCGCCGGCCGACGCCCAGGACGACGCGGGAGGCTCCCTCGGCGACGGGATGAGCATTCGCCAGATTAATCTCGTCACTGGCGAAGAACGTGAGGTGCGGCAGAGTGGCGCGGGCAGCTTCGAGGTGCGAGGCGACCAGGACGGTGGCTGGCATGCAATCGAGGACGAGGGCGTGATCGAGCAGCTGACGGCGCTCGTCCAGAGGGAAGTGCCTGGGGCTGAGTACGTGTTGGACGACAACCCGTGGATTGCGATGCTCGCGCCGGCGGGAACGCCCCTGGGGGCGAGGGGGCTGATGGGCGTCGTCAGTATGGCGATGGGCGCCCACCACAGCGCCATGGGCCGTGCCTTTCGAGATGGATGGGGCGGAGGGGGCGGAGGTGGAGGCGGCGAGGACGACGTCAACGGCGACGACGGCAACGGCGATGACGACGGCGACGGCAACGGCGACGACGACGGCGACGGCGATGGCGACGGCGATGGCGATGGCGACGGTGGAGCTAGGCTGTTAGCTCGGGCTCGCACTTGGCTGGGGATCGACCCACCGCCCGCCCTAGCTGCACTTCACACTTCACACTTCGCACTTCTCGGCGGCCAACCGATGCCACCGCCTCAATTGGGAGCTGTGGTGGGCGCTGGCGGAGGCAGAGGCGGCACCCGCGCCAATGCCGCAGCGTCGGGTGCCGGGGACGGCGGCGGGGCCAACGACGCGTTCGAGGGCGCTGTGGTGGGTGCCCAGCACGGCGCCGAAGCGGCGGGTGCCAAAGGCGGAGCGATGTGCACGATCATCGAGCCCACTGATGGCGGAGCGGCCGCGTTCAGCCTGGTGGTTCCGGCGCTGCTGGCGGTCATCGATGACGCGGCGACGCCGTTTGGCGCGCGCCACCGTGCCTTGCTCGTCCTTTCGTTCGTCCTGCAGAAAGCGAGCACCGTGCAGCTCGACTGCCTGCCTATCCGCGAGCGTGAGTGGCTCCTCTCGACCATTCATTCCACCCTCTCGTCGCCGCAGCTGTGCGATGCTCTCGCCGGCGTGCGCATGCTGCTGCGCGGCCTGCGTGCGAGCGACGCTTTTGCGAGCGCCGCCCGCCGCCACGGCATCGAGGAGCTGCTATCTCGCCTCGTGCCCTTCGATGCGCTCACGATGGCGCTCGACGCCGAAGAGTTTGGGGGCGTCGAGAAGGGCGCTGTCGCGGGCGCGACCAGGGCGGCGGCCGAGGCAGCGGCCGGCGGCGGCTCGGCGACGGCAGCGGCAGCGGCGGCAGGACTGCCCGCGCCCGGGCACTTACGGGCGCGCTGGCTGCATCCCCACGATCTCGTCGAGGCGGAGGTACAACCCAGATTGCCCTCTGATTGCCGTTGATAGTCTCGGATGACCTCTCTGCTTTGCCCTTGATAGTCTCGGATGACCTCTCTGATTGCCTCCCTCATCAGGCCACCAAAAAGGAGCGCAACTCGTGCGACGCGCGCTGTGCACCGACGTGCCCGTGCGCGGGAGAGCGGCCGCGCCCGGGCATCGCGTACCGGTGCGCACGCGGCTGCGACTGGGACGTGTGCCTCGCGTGCCTCGCGATGCCGCCGGTGGAGCCGGTGCGCTACGATCTGGGCGTGCTCGCCGCCAACGTGCTCGAGTTGCTCAACCCGCCCGTCTCGGCCGCGGCGCAGGCGGCCGCCACCGCCGCGGCCAAGCGTGTCGCCGCCGCCGTGGCGCAAGCCACGGTGGTGGAGGCGAGCGCGCGCCCGCAGATCGTGGTGAGCGGCGCGGGCGGGAAAGGAGCCGCATGCAACGGTACGTACACGTTCGCGCGCGAGCACGAGGGGCGGCCGTTGTACCGACACGAGGGCGGCAGGTCGACCCTCTACTATAACGGCTATTGGAAGCTCTCGCCTCGGGGAGATTTGGATGCTTGGTGCTATAGCCATCAAGGCGAGAGCGTCGAAGTGCCCCTCGGTCCATGGGGACGACATGGCTACGAGAGCGAGGACGTCGACCCTTGCCCGACCGTCAGCGTCCCGGCCGCTCGACCCAAACTTGTGGTGAGCGGCGCGGGGGGCAAGGGCGCGTCGTGCAACGGCACGTATGCCTTCTCGCGCGAGCACGAGGGCCGGCCTCTGTACAAGAAGGAGGGCGGCGCGGCGATCATCTACTTCAAGAAGGACTGGAAGCTCAACGACCACGGCTCCACGCAAGGTTGGTACTACTCGTGCGGCGCCCTCAGCGGGAGCGGGGAGGCGCTCGGGGCGGCGCTCGCCGAGCCCCCTACCGGCCAGTGGGGCCGCGAGGGGTACAACTCTCCAGACGTCGAGCCATGCCCGATGGTGACCCTGGTGGAGGCGGGGCCCGAGGCGGAGGCGGAGGCCGCTGCCAAAGTGGCCGCGGCGAGGGAGGAGGCGCACGCGGCGGCTGCGCGCGCCGCCGCCGAAGCGGCCGCCGCGGACGAGGCGGCCATTGCGGCCGCGGCCGCCGTCAAGGCCGCTGCACACGCGAGGCACGCGTCCATGATGGAGCAAGTTGGCGGCGGGGGCGCTGGCGCCGCCGCGCCGCTGGCGCTCGGTACGGCGCTCGGTACGGCGCTCGGTACGGCGCTCGCCGTGTCACCAGAGCAGGAGCCACGCCTCAGCGCGCTAATGGAGCTCAAGCGCGCCGACTTTGCGCAGGGCGTGCGTGCCCTCGCGGCCCTGTTAGAAGCGCCCGAGCCGCCAACCGCGTGCGAGCTGCGGGCGGCGGGGACTCTCGCCTGGTTGACTGCCCATCTCGAGCCTGCCGAGGGCGAGAGCGCCATGCCGGGCGCCTCGTGGGCCGCGTTCGAGAGCGCCTTTGGCTTGGATGCGTTCGGCGCGAACCCGGAGCGCGCAGGTGTGCGCCAGGGTGTGCGCCATCTGATTGGACGGCTCCACAACGTCATCTGTGCCACCGAGAGCTTGCGCGTCGAGGAAGGTCATCTGGACGACTACGGCGACGTGCAGCTCCACTTGCATCAGCTGGACAGCACGGAGCCCAGCACGGCGCTCACGCCGCAGATCGTGCCCACGACGGCGCCGCGCCTTCTCTGCGTGGATGGGCTGCTCCGCGTGGGGCAGCTTGCGCACTACGTCATGTGTACCTCGGCGCCGGCCGATCCATCGTACCTCTCGTTCTGTGCACGGCTGGTGGACCATGTCATCGAGGAGAGGCCGTCGCTGGCCGCCGGCGCCGCCACGGGCAAGGGGATCCAGCCGTACAGGCGCGCGACGATTGAGCGCTGGCGACGTGCCACGCCGCTGGGGCTCCTGCTCCATCGGCTGCTCTATGAGGACGGCAGCCGCGTCGAGCTCGTGCTTGCGACGCGCGACTATCGCATCGTCGGCCGCCGGCCGCCGCCGCCCAGCCTCCAGAGCGCGTGCAAGCTGCCGGCGACGTCGCAGGAAACGAGCGGTGGCGCGTTCGACGCGACGGGCGCGACGGCGACCCTCATGGATGCCGAGATGATGGGCATGGGGGACGAGGCAGCGTTCGGCGGCGGCGCCGACGACGAGGAGGAGGACGACGAGGAGATGGATCCGGGGGCCGACAGCGCAGCCGACAACCCCGCCGCCGACGCCGACGCTCCAGTGCACACGGTCGTCGTGCGTTGCCCGGATGGGTTTGAAGTGGACGACTTTTTCGGATTCGCCAAAGACGTGATTCGTCAGGCGCTCGGCGCGGTGCATGCCTCGGGGCCGCGCTCCGGGCAGCACTACACGTGGCCGGAGCGTGGCTGGGCCGGCTCTGACGAATTCGAGAGCTCGCTACGGCGCGAGCTCGACGAAACTCGGAGCGCCGTGGTGGCGCGCCGGCAGACGTACGAGGACGCGGTCACGCTGCTCGCGGTGCTCGAGGGCGTGTTGGTGGCCGAGATGGTGATGGCGGAGGCGCCACCATCGCCCCGGCGAGAGCTCTTCACACACGTCGAGGTGCGTTCACGCGGGGAGTGGCAGGGCGCGACGATCGTCGATGCTCTCGAGCCGGCAGCCCAAGGCGCCGTCGCGAGCGCGTCGCCCAAGTACGCGGTCGTGTACGACGACGGTCGTTTCGAGACGCGCGTGAGTGCGCGGCGCCTGCGCTCGCCGCCCAATCCCGAAGACGACGAGGGCGCCGAAGAGGGCGAGACGCCAGGCAGCGGCCGACGCCCCACTGACCCCCCGGCGCCCCCGATGATTTTCCGAGAGTTTTCGGCGTTCCATGAAGGGCGGCGCCCACCCGTCGAGCGTCTCTCGGCGGCCGAGGTGGCCAACTTCTCTGTGTCGCCGGAGCGCAGCCCCTTCACAGCCTTTGACGGGTTGCACTTGAGCGACCCGATGGACCTCGGCATGGGCGAGGGCGCGACCTCGATGGTAATGAACCCCTGATGACCCCGGATGACCCCTGATGACCCCTGATTGCACGTGAGCGATCTCGATGGTGAACGGCTCATCCGCCGGCATGCCCTTGATTAAGGCTCATCAAGGCGCCGGCATGCCCTTCATTAAGGCTCATCCGCCAGCCGATGCGACTGAGTGCGTCTGCGTCTGAGTGCGTCTGATGACCTCCCTCATCAGGTCATCAACACGTTCGATATCCAGCCAATGGAGCTCGCGGTCCGATGGTATGGGCTGGGCACCGAGACCGCGCCGCCCCAAGCACTCGATGGGCCCAGTGGCGAGTCCGTCGCCTTCATGAAGGGCGTCCTCTTCGCTGATGACCAGACGTTGTTGCATGCTCTGGAGGAGTTACGTGGCGCGGCGGGCCCTGCGGCGACCGCACCGACCTCACTAAACCATCTCTACTACTCGATTGAGGTCTCGACGGGCGCGGATCGGCAGGTAGCTGTGCGCGAGGGGGCGCAGCGATTACGACAGGCGGCGGCTCGGCACGCGGCAATCGAGCGGCTCGAGCGGCTGTCGGGCGGCGGGGCGCCCGGCACGGCGCTCGAACGTCAGAGAGGCGGACCTCGAGATGATGAGATGGGTGCACCTCGGGATGAACCTCGGGATGAAACTCGGGATTATGAGATGAATGAGCCTCCGGAGGAGGGCGACGAGGACGAGGACGAGGACGAGGACGAGGACGAGGACGAGGGCGAGGACGAGGACGAGGACGAGGACGAGGACGAGGACGAGGAGGCAGAAATGAGGCGAGCCATCGAGCTCTCCCTCAGAGATGCAGGTGGCGGCCCCGACGACGGCGGCGGTAGCGGCGGTAGCGGGGGTAGCGGCGGCGACGGTGGCGGCGGCGGCGGCGGCGACGGTGGCGACATCACCCCCCTGGGGAGCCAATCTGCCCCGATCTCATCTGCCGCAATCTCATCTGCCGCGATCGCATCTGGCGCGAATCTGCCGATCTGCCGCCGATCTGCCGCGGTCGAGGCGGCCGCTGCGCTGGTCCGGGCGGCCGCGGTGGCCGCAGATGCGCGCCCAGCACTCCCGCCGGTACAGCGCGTCGGCTCGATGCCGTTGGTGAGCGAGACCCCGCCCTCGCTGCCGAGCGTGGCCGAGGTGGCGGCGCTGCGTGCTGAGTTTCGTCAGATGGCATGCATGCCGCAGCTGGCGACGGGCTGGGGGGACGAGGACGAGGACGAGGACCAGGACGAGGGTGACGGCGCCCATGACGGCGCGCGCGCGCGCGTCGCAACGCTCGAGATGGCGCGCGAGGCTGCTCAGGACAGCGCGTTTGCGGAAGAGCAGCAGCAGTGCGCCGATGCACTCATGCTGCTCTGGCTACTCGAACGGCGGCTGCACCTGGGCAGCTTGGGCGCCCGACACGACGCGCCCGACGCGACGCGTGCCTCCGACACGTCGGTCGCTTCGCTCTTTGTCTCCGCGCGCCTCTCCGAGAAGCTCACGCTGCAGCTGCACCATTCCTTATGGGTCGTCTCGGGCGCCTTGCCCAAATGGTTGCCCGTGCTGGTCCATCGCTGCCCAACGCTCTTCTCGCACCACTCGCGCGCCATGTACGTTCGCGCCTCCGCCTTTGGCACTTCGCGTGCGCTCCATTGGACCCAAATGGACGCCGTCGCAGAGCTGCGGGCCGCGTATACCGTCGAGAAAGACATGCTCGAAGCGGCCGTGGCGGCGGCCTTGCCTTCTCATCTGGGATTGCCGAGCGGCGCGATGGCGGCGCTCGCAGCCATCGGAGGCGGAGGGCGCGGCGAGCGCGTCTCGCGTGTCATCTTTGATGTACAGGTTCGTGTCGTTGATTGCCGATTGCCTCCCTGATTGCCTCCCGGATTGCCTCCCGGATTGCAAGTTAGTGTCGTTAATGGCTGCTGCGGGCCCACTGAGTGCCACTGAGTGCGGCCTCCCGTCCCCGTTTGGCAGGAAGAGATGGATAAGTGGCGTCACGGCGGCGGCCTCTCCTCTATCATTGCGCGCGTGCATCGCTCAGAGCTCCTGCCGATGGCTGAGAAGCTGATGGCTCGCCAAGCAGAGTCCAAGACGCGACGATCGCTCGAGGTTCGTCTTTGCTTCTTGAGTGCCTCTTGAGTGCCTCTTGAGTGCCTCTGATGACGCTCTGATGACGCTCGGATGACGCTCTGATTACAGGTGCAATTCGAGGGCGAGAGCGGCTTTGGATCGGGCGTGACCCAGAACTTCTACTCGTCAGTGGCAGATGAGTTGCTCAAGGCGGCGGGACATGCTGCGCTTCCGCTCTGGATCGTCGAAGGGAGCTCAGGCACTGATGACGAGTGCGTGCAGCACTGATTGCCCTCCTTCATCAGGCACTGATGACGAGTGCGTGCAGCACTGATTGCCCTCCTTCATCAGGCACTGATCACGAGTGCGTGTAGCACTGATTGCCTCTCGAGCACGGCTTTATGGCCTCTTGATGACCTCTCGAGAACCTCCTGATTGCCTATCTCTCTCTCTCTCTCTCAAGTACCTCTGAGTGCCCCCCCCCCTCATCTCCGTTGATTGCCCCCCTCATCAGGTACGTACGCCACTCGGGCGCCCTGTTCCCACTGCCACTGCCCGCGACGGCCCCGCCAGCCCGTGTCGCGGCAGTCTGTGCGCGCTTTCGCTTCCTCGGTCGGCTGATGGCGGCGGCATGCCGCGACGGTTTCATCGTACCTCTGCCGCTCTCGATGCACTTTTTGCATTTGGTCCGCGGAGGGTCTCTCTCGTACGCTGCGCTGCCCCCCCCGACAGAAACGGGGGGGCGCCTCTCAGCCTATGCCGCTGTGGTGGGCAGACTCGCCCAGTACGACGCTGCGTGCGCCGCCGGCCAGATCAGCGAGATGGAGCGCCAGCGCAGATACGATCTCGAGGCGGAGGCCGAGTTTGGTCAATCCAAATTAGGCATGGCGATGCCTTTGTCGTTACGCGGAGCTCTCGATCTCGAGGCCTTCGTGTGTCCGCTCACGCAGGTGCGTGTGCCGTCGAGTGCCCATGCGGCGCCGACGAGTCTCGTCAATTGCTTACTGATGAGTCTCGCCGACGAGTCTCGTCAATGGCCTACTGATGGTTGCGTGCGCATCCGATGTGTACCTGTGCGCTCACGCAGACGCCCCTGAGCTATACCGGGAGGGACGAAGACGCCGGTGCGCTTCACACCCCGCGCGAGGTGACCATTCACACCCTGAGCGACTACGTCTCCAAGGTCGCGCAGCTCTGGCTCCAGGACGGCGTCGCTCGCCAAGCGGCAGCCTTTCGTGCGGGCATTGAGGACTTGTGCTCGTCGCCCGAGATTCTTCTCGCGCCGTTCACACTGCCCGAGCTCCAGACGATGCTCTGTGGGACCAGCACGATCGCCCCCTGGTCGGAGGCCGAGCTGCGTGCCGCGCTCCAGCCGGCGGCTCCGTACACGAGAGAGTCTCCCACGTGCGCGCTTCCCCCGAGTGCCTCTGATGGCCCCTGATGGCCCCTGATGGCCACAGATGGCCGCTGATGGCCGCCGATGGCCGCCGATGGCCGCTGATTGGCCATCGCCCCTCTTGATTCCTTCCGCATCAGGTACGCGTTGCTCGTGTCAGAGCTCATGAGGATGGACGAGGCGGGTAGGGCGAAGTTCCTCACCTTTGTCTCCGCGTGCCCGCACCTGCCGCCCGTTGGGCTCAAGGCCCTCGCCATCTCGGTGATTGCACTTGATTGCAATTGATTGCACTTGATTGTACTTGATTGCCCGCACGCCGCACCTGCCGCCCGTTGAGCTCAAGGCCCTCGCCATCTCGGTGAAACATGTCGATTCGTTCTCGATTCGTTCTCCGTGGCCTCGGCTTGCCCTTGAGTGCGTCTGAGTGCGTCTGATGACGCTCTTCATCAGGTGCACCGCCTCGAATCGATTGGGCTTCGATGGTCTCGCTGCCCCGACGACACACCGCCTGCTGGGCGCGAGCTGCACTCGGCTGCGCTCGCGATGGCGCTACGCCATCAGAGCACATTCACGCTCGAAGAGCTGCGCCGCCACGGCGTGCGTGATCTGCATGCGGACGATTTCGTCAAAGTTAAGTTCACGAGCCCCGCCGACCTAACCGCTGCGGCAACGGACGCACCAGACGCAGGGGGGTGCCCCGGAGACGCCCGCGGCGGCGCGGCGGTTACGACAGTCGGCTACTACCGGCCATGTGACACGCCTACGCCCACCTCCCACACGTGCACGGCGACACTGAGCCTCCCTGAATACACGAGCGCCGAGGCATTGCATGCTGGGCTTCAGGAAGCCTTTGCCAACATGGAGAAGGGCGGGCTGCATGAACAGACCCATCGCTGAGGACTCCTCACATGGCCACTCACATGGCCCCCCACATGGCCCCTCACATGGCCCCTCACATGGTCACTAGACGCCTCGCTGAGGGGCCTTGCACGGGGCGGATTCAAGGGCGGCGGTTAGGTGGCAGTTACGGCCAGTGGTTATGATGGGATGGGAAAAGGGGAGGGATAGGGGAGGGGGGGGGTGGGGGGGAAATCCGGGGCTAGCGGGGGCGACTGACTCGACGTTCGTGAGTTGGGACGGCAGGTAGGACGGCAGCGTCACTGCCAGCTCACACAACCGAGCGGCGGTTCTGAACCGCAAATAGCTGTGTGTGACTCGACGCGGGTAGATACGTGTGTGTGCCGCGCGCGTGATCACGCCGTTTCGTGCACCGCACCGGTGCCTGCGGGGCTGGGGCCCGCGTCGACGCGGCGTGCTCAAGCGACAAGTGATGGGCGAGTGCCGAGGCTGCCGCGGCCGGGAGCGCGGCCTTGGCCGCCCTACGCCCTACGATGTGGCGCGCCGTGTGTGGAAAGCCTGAGAATGGTGCGATGTGAAATGACGTCGGTGTCCGCGCGTCTAACGCGCGTCTGGCATCGATGATTCGTCTAATTCACTGTGTGTCGTGTGGCCTCTCTCACTGTCTTGACTCACTGTCGCGTACACGCAGCGATAACATGACAGTATCTTAGCCACCGCCATTCACCCCACAGCGGCACTTTCGCTGCGCCGCGCGCTCTGTCGTCTCTCTCTTTCTCTCTCTGGGCCACTATCGTGGAGAGCAACGAACAGAAGGGTCGCTCACACGAAGCCGGCCGCCGCAAGCAACGTGTCGAGCTCGGCCTCTTTGAGCGTCGCCGCCTTGCCGGCTTTGGTGAGGGCCGCCTTGATTGTAGCCGTCTTGGCCGCGATGTCCGCCGCCTCCGCCTTCGCCGCTGACTGGGCGATGCGCTCGGCCATCACGACCTCCGCCTTTGCCTTCTGCGCCTGCTTCTGTGCGAGCTGCTCGGGTGTGTAGACGCGCTGTGGGATCTCCACCGACGCTTCCTCGTCCATCGCATCCGCATCATCACCTTCAGCCTCGTCGCCTGCCTCGTCCTCCGCCCCCTCATCGTTCTGCGCACCAGCCTCCTCCTCCTCCTCCTCCTTGTCCTCCTTGCCCTCCTCTTCCTCCCCCTGCTTCTTCTCCTCCTTCTTCTTCTTCTCCTTCTTCGGGGCCGGGGCCATGAGGGCTGCGAGCGCTGCCGCCGCCGCCGCCTTCTTATCCTTCGAAGCGCTGCCGCTTTGCAGGCCAGCTCCAGCGTCGCCCGCCGCCTTCGCCAACTTGGCAGACTTCGCGTTGAGCGCGTCCTCCGCCGCCTTCTTCGCGGCTTCGCGCGCAGCGCGGGCATCATTCTTCTCCGCGCGCGCAGCCATAGCAGCGGCGTGGACACTTGCATCCGCTTGGCGGGACTTCATGCCCGCAGCGCCACCACCGCCCGATCCTTCCGCGGCCGCCTTGGCCGCATTGCGCTCGCGCGCCATCGCCGACTTCTGGGCGTTGCCACCACCCATGGTCACAGCGCCGACGGCCTTACCTCCAGTCTAGTCGTGCCGGAGCGAGCGTAGGGCAGCCTCGTCGACCGCGCGATGCGACTTCGCGTCGCAGCGAGCCTTTAGATGCGAAACCTCGCGCCATCGCGGTCTCGGAGCCCACCGGGAGATTACCCCTTGGTCGCAAAAACTGTTGCATGGCGGAAAAGAGATCATCGACCATCGTGGGATTTTCATCCCGCACGCCTCACGCCAGCAAAGTAACGCACGTGTTGACAATGTTCTCGACGAGCGTCCTCGACACCTCGTCCTCGAGTGAAGTGTAAGCGCTAAGCCCACAGTGGACCGCTGCACGTGTCGTTGTGTGCCCACCGAATCGTAGAAACTAAGCTGAGAAACTAGAAACTTAATATTGCAATCGACTATCCTGTCGACTATATCGTGTAATATCGAGGAACACGCTGCGAGCCCGCGCGGAGGCTCAGCCTCAGGTGGCAGGGGACTCAGCGTCCTCAAGTGCCCAATAGCCCAAACGACGGTGAGTACTGGAGACGACGGACGAAGACGTCGCGGCCAAAACGCGAGTAAAACGCGAGCGGGGCGGTCCGTGAGGCCACGCGCGGGAGAGGACTCGACCACATGTGATCGGCGAGGCATACTGTACTATCTTGTACGCATCAGGGCGGTGGGCATCTCCGCACGATCTTTTCAAGTCCCTAGGCGGTGGGCATCTCGGGCAGCGCGAGCGTCGCACCCTCATCACTGCCGCTCGCCGCCGCTTGGTACCGGCGGAGGAAGAGGGAACGGTCGACCACCTCCGCGTGCACGCGCGCCTGGTACGTGGCCACGATGTGCGGCCACGCCGTATTCAGCTGCGAGATCTTCTCATCCACGGCCAAGGCATGCTCGAGCACGCGATCGACGAAGGCGGCGGCGAGCTGCGCGGGCGGAGATTGGATCTCCCGTGAGGACGTACCGGAAAGAGCGCCGTCACGAGCGCCGGCGGACGCGGGCGCGGGCGCGGGCGCGCCAGCAGCATGGCGCGCGGCGCTCGTGACGGCGCTCGTGACGGCGGCACCACTTCCGCCGGCACGAGCGCCGTCTCGAGCGCCGGCGCCTGTGTCGGTCGGCCCGTCGAAGATGCTCATTGCATGCAGTAACGGCAGCGGCGCATGCCTTGCATGCAACGTGTTGCGGGCCATCGAGTAGAGGCGCTTGAGACGGCGCCACTCGCCCTCGGCGGCCTCGCGCTCATCTCGCGTGATTTCGGCGCCGTTGAGAGAGCGGAGGAGCGGCATAGTTGCGGTGCAGAGGGATCGGAAGTGTGCATGCGTCACCTGATGAGGGAGGCCATCAGCATGCCATCAGACTCAATTAGGCTGATGGGGTGCAGAGGGAGAGGAAGTGTGCATGCGTCACCTGATGAGGGAGGCCATCA
>PJAB01000668.1:0-22317 GCA_002887195.1 Chrysochromulina parva | reverse complement strand
AGGATCTGGGCGAGCTCGGCGGTTGGGATCTCAATCAACGCAATCAACGCAATCAACGCAATCAACGTAATCAACGTACCGCTGCTCGAGGATCTGGGCGAGCTCGGCGGTTGGGATCTCGTCCATCTGCAGCTGCACGAACCGGTTGCGGAACGCGCGAGAGAGCACCTTGCGCCCGCCGTACGAGCCGGGAGGGTTTTGGGTCGCAAACAGCATGAAATGCGCGTGTGGGCGCACGACCTCGCCCGTCTCGGGCAGCAGCAGCTCCCGATTGTCATCGAGCAGCCGGTTGAGCGCCTCTAGCACCTCCGAGGGCGCGAGGTTGAGCTCGTCGAGCACGATCCAGTAGCCATGGCGCACCGCTTGGGTGAGTGCGCCGTCACAAAACTCGAGCTGCCCAGACGCGCCCGGCTGAAACGAGCCGACGTACTCCTGCACGTCGGTGTGCTCGTGGTTGTTGATGCGCACGAGCCGATGGCCAGTTGCACGTGCGAGGCGCTCCACCATCGAGGTCTTGCCCGCGGAGGTGGGCCCCTGGAGCAGGACGGGGAAGCGGCGCGCCGCCACCATGCGCGCGACGGTTTGGAGACGCGCCTCGACCGTTGGCGTCACTATGTAGCGCGCATCATCCATGGGCCGACCGCGAGGGTCAATCTGGATCCAAAAGCCTCCAAACTGGACCCAATGCTGCCCATCGGTCGGCTTCGGCGGTGCACCCATGGGCGGCGGCTTCGCCAGTCCGCCCGAGCGCTTGGGCAGCAGATGGCGGAGGAGGAGGGCCTCGCAGACCGTCTGGTGCCTCTGCTGCAGCTGGGTCACAAAGGTCATGTGGAAGCCGTCCCAGAGGGCCCTCTCAAGGCCGTACGAGCCGAGAGCGTGAGCGACGTAGGTCAGGGCGCGGCAGAGCGTGCGCAACGAGAACTGAGGCCGCTGGTTGGCGCCATCGAGCAGCGTCGCCTCCGCCTCGGCCATCGCCGCCTGGTAAAAGGCGACGACGGCGGCGACTGGCGGGTGAGGCAGGACCGGCTTGAGCAAGCCGAGGACGACGAGCTGCAGATCCTCGTCTGAGGTGAGAGGCGCCACGTAGAGCTCGGTGAAGCGTGCACGGATGCCGGGCGGCAACTCCTTTTTGCCGAAATCGGTCGGTGGGTTCATCGCCCCAAAGATGCGAAAGTCCGGATGGCGGCGCAGCGCGTGCGCCTCGCCCTTTTCGGTGAGCGCGACCGAGCCATTCTCCTCAAGCACCGCCGCCACACGCTCGAGAGTCTCCGGCGAGGCCAGGTTCATCTCGTCGAGCAGCAGCCAGTGCCCCTCGCGCAGCGCCCGCACGAGGGAGCCCTCTATAAAGGAGAAGGCGACACCCTCCTCGCTCGGGTGCTCGATCTGGCGCTGAGCTCGCGCAATCTCGACGGCGAGATCTCGCCACTCGGCGGCCAGCTCGGCGGGGACGACCCCGCCGCCGCTCGAGCCGCCGGGGGATGCGCTGGCGGGGGACACGGCGCTTACCGTGCGCTGCCGTTTGCTGCTGGCCGTCGACATCGCGCTGCCAGTGTCGTTGACCGGGCCCGCCGCCCCTGCCGCCGCCGCCGCCGCCCCCGCCGCCGCCGCCACCGCTAGCGCTGGCGCCAACCCAGGGCCCACGGTGCGCAGCGTGGTGGCCATGATCTGGAGCAGCTTCTTCCAGTCGCCCTGGGCGAGGCGCTGTGCCAGCTTGTCGAGCAGCGCCGCGTTCTTCGTGCGTGAGAAGGTCTTGCAAAAGGCGGCCTCGAAGCGGGAAGTGAGCGGCACGAAGATATGGCGCATCTGGACGGGACGGAAGCCTCCGATGAGCTCGGACGAGTCGGACTGCTCGGACAGGTTGTGCACGAGCAGCACCTTGCCGATCGTGCGAGCGAGGTGCTGCACGGCTGTCGTCTTGCCGGTGCCCGTCTCGCCCACGAGCAGCACCGCCTCCTCCATGCGCACGCACGCGGCCACGCGCTCCATGAGCCGCAGCGTCTGGCGCGTGTGCGCAAACGCGCCGGTGCCGCTAGTCGCAAGGCCCCCCTCGCCGTCCGAGTCGAGGCTCGCCTTGGCGGCCGCGGAGAGAGGAAGAGTCACTCGCCCCACTTTCAATGCGGAGGGCGTCATCTTGAGCGCCGGCTTGTGAAGCGACACGAGATAGTGCAGCCGGTCCGGCGGCACGTTCCAAATTTGGGCGAGCCGCTCTGAAACGGTCGCCTGCGCCGCCGGCTTGCGAAGTGCCCCGGTGAAGATATCGAGCGCTTCCACGAGCACCAGCTCCCGTAGCGCGGCTGTCAGATGCGCCGAGCTCTGGGGAGGTAGGCTGGTCACGCCCACACCAGCGAGGGCGGCCGAGACGCGCGCGCACCACCGTAGCAGGTCGCGACTGCACAAGGGCCGCCCGCCACCAAAGGCGCCTCGAGCTCCCTCGAGGCCCGTCTCGGCCGGATCGTCCTCCTCCACGGGCGGGGGGGCGCCTGGGTCGAGGGCGAGAGCACTGTCGCGCACGCCGTCCGGAACGTCGCTCATGGCCTCTAGCCCCTGGTGCTGCGGCCCTGGCGGCTGCCCGCGCACCGTGTCGAGCGACGCGTCGGCCATCGAGGTGGCGGCGGCGGAGGCGGAGGCGTCGGTCGCGTCGCGCACGAGGGCAAAGAGGGTCCGCACCATCAGAGAGGCAGCCGGCGCAAGCGGTGGGTAGCGCGCCGCGACGATCTTCCGCAGGTCCGAGGCGCTGGGCGCTGGCACGTGCACGTGCTGCCAGCTCGACGGCCGGTAGACGGAGCGTGCGACCGCCGCGGCCGCGGAGGCGCGTGCGGCGTGCACGGAGAGGGTCGCAAACAGTCGAAAGGAGGGGGGTGGCACCAGGGAGGTCGCCCGCCCCGGCAGGTAGAGTGAGCCGCCCTCGAGCAACGGGGCGAGGCTCGCCATCACCTCAAGGGGCGCCCTGTCGACGTCTTCGAGCAGCAGCCAGCGCCCGTGCGCCACCGCCTGCGACACCACGCCCGGCTGCCAGGCAAACTCGCCAGCTCCCTCGGTACACATGTACGTGCCGAGGAGGACCTTAGAGTCGATCTGCTCGTCCACGTGGATGACGACGAGGGAGTCGTGTGCGCCCAGCCGCCGCGCGAGCTCGCCCACCAGCGCGCTCTTGCCGCTGCCCGGCGCGCCGCTCACCAGCACAGGGCGCTGCGACGCGAGGGCCAGCGCGAGGCTTGCCAGCGCTGCCTCGGCATGCGGGATGCTGACGAAGCTCGAGCGTGGCGGTGGCGCGCCACCGCCCGCCTCTCCGGACACGGCGGCGAGTGGAGCGCTGGAGGCAGCCCACTGGACGCCAGCGTCGGTGCACAGGCTCAGCTCATCGCCGAGCGCCTCCGGACTCAGGCCGGCGTCCATGAGGGCCGCGTCGGTGTCGATATCGTCGTCGTCGTCGTCGGCGTCGGCATCAAGGTCTGGATGACGCTCGTCATCCAAGCCGCGCAGGCCGCTGCTTTGGTGGATGCCAGCGCTGCTATCTGGCGGTCCCAGTGGCCGCAAAAGCTGCTGCTGCTGCTGCTGCTCGGGCTCCGCTGCAAAAGGAGCGGCCGAGCGCTCCGTGAGGCGTGCGCGCAGCTCGTCCGGAATGCCCAGGAGTTTGGCAACGAGCTTGGCGGCCTTGATGCGCACCGCCGGAGATGCGTGCAGCAGCAGTGGCAGCGCTTCGTCGACGGGCACCAGCGCACGCGCTGCTGCCCGTGGGCCGGCGTGCACAACGTTGATCGCGGACGACAGACTCTTCAGCAGCTCTGGCTCCGGCAGCGACGGCGAGAAGGCAAAGGGCGAAAACGAAACTGTATGGAGAAGCTGTGGCCGCCTCCGGCAGGCTGAGGCCAGCGTCGTTGCGTTGTCAGCCATGTGTATCTCTCAAGCTTCTTGCGTTCCGCGTCAACGCCGTGCCACGGGATCCGGCCGCGCGTCGTCCTTTTCACGACGACGTCGCCGCTCCGCGATGCCGAAGCGGACGAAACGCGCCGTTTTGGGCCCCCGCATGCAATTGGGGGAAAGGGGGGAAGGGGGGGAAGGTGGGGGGGGAGTGGGATTTCGTAGGGAGGTGCGAGATCGATACCATCTCGGAGCCGGGCTGCCATCCTGGTGGGGCGAACGACAGATCGCTCGGCCTGTTGAACCCATCTCGGAGCCGGGCTGCCATCCTGGTGGGGCGAACGACAGATCGCTCGGCCTGTTGCTCGGTTTGACCTTGCAGTTCCTGCAGGCCAGGTCGGCCGCGTGGCATGCCCCACAGTAGCGAGTAGGGGGCAATTAGGCTTGGGAACTGCGCGCACCAGGGTATGTTGTTCGCCTCGCAATTGTTGCACCAATCGCCTGGGTTGAGCTGCAATGGTCGCCTGGGTTGAGCTCCCCGCAATGGTCGCACCCGAAGGTCCTGTCCCTGATATCTTCGGGGATGCGGGTGAGCAGGTAGGCAGTGTGCGCCCGTGCGAGCTCCACGTATAGAACGCGGCGATGCTCGATGGGCGGCGTGATGATGACCGCCTCGCCCTCGCAGTCGCAAAGGGCAGTATGAAACGGCGCACAGCGCGCAGGCCGAAGAGCCCTCGCAGTCGCAAAGGGCAGTATGAAACGGCGCACAGCGCGCAGGCCGAAGAGCGGCGTCAGCAGATTCATGGAAAGTGAGAATCGGCACGTGTCATCTGCGCTTGCAAGGTTTCGCATACATGCTGTCCCCGAGGGCTACAGCCTGTGGGTCCGTAGCCACGCTCAAACTTCGCCAGGCATGGATCGCGTTCGTAAACACTCTCCTCCTTGCGGCAGGCCAAGCACATGATAGCCCCCCCCCCAAGCCGCCGTCAGGTTCATGATCTTCACCTCGGCGCTGCCAGGCCTCGTGCCAGGAGAAAGGTCGATATTCTTGGGGACGACCACGTCCGATGCCGTCTTGGAGCGTGGGCCTTTCGACTCGTGAGGCCAGAATCCCTCGTTTCTTTTTCT
The DNA here is from genome assembly GCA_002887195.1 of Chrysochromulina parva. Lineage (NCBI taxonomy): Eukaryota > Haptophyta > Prymnesiales > Chrysochromulinaceae > Chrysochromulina > Chrysochromulina parva. The sequence goes on along the minus strand of PJAB01000668.1, from coordinate 17,328 downwards.
GGGTTGCTTCTTGTTGGCACCAGATGCGGTGACGGCAAGGGTGACGGCGAAGGAGGAGGCGGCTGTGATGGAGGAGACGGTGGCGGGAGCTTGCAAGTAGGGTACGGCTTTGGTTGTTTTTGCTTTCATTGTTTGGCTTTGTTTTGCTTTGTTGGAGTGTTGGAGGCGAGGGCAGCAACCAGCAAGGTAGCAGCAGCGAGGCAGCAGCAGTGTGTAGACGCCATCAGCATACACGCAGCAGCCGTGGCGCCTCCATATCACGCTCCCACATCACACGTTGACCTCCGAGAACGGCAAGCCATGCTCACCGCCCTCGAGATCCAGCGTCTCCTCCACGGAGCAGCAGCGTGAGCCCGACTTGCCTGGCGTGTATGTTTCGGGGAAGTTTTGGGGCAGCCGCTTTGCAAGCGCTCGCCTCCATGTGGAATGTGCTCACTAGTGCTCACGTCCTGGCCCCTTGGCAAACAGATGGAGACCACACGTAACCTAGCTGATGTGGGCACGAGCCACTTTCCAGTCCAGGACGGGCCCGTCTACGTGTGCCACCCGACTACAAGATGTTTCGGAACTTGGGGCAACTACGTACGCAAGGGCAAGGGCACAGGAGAGGCCTCTCTACCCAGATGGGGAGGCACATGCGGGGTTACCAAGCGCGAACTCCAGGCGATTCGCTACAAAATGCCGAAGGACAACACCGACAGGCTGATCCTATGCTCTCGCGATCCACTCGTCGGAGACATCTGGGTCTTCAACCACCTCATAAGCATGAACCACACCTATTTATACTTCAACCAAAAAACCTTCCGGTCGATGTCACCGAGGCCCTCCCAGCTCCTTGACGGGGAACCGCCACCGGGCCGCCACCGGGATGTTGCTGCAAGCCTGGATCAACCATATGACCGTCTGGACAGGAGGGCCGCCGATCTTGATCCTCCACTTGTCTCCCATCGACCTCACCGCCAACGCCATCGCCTCCCCCCTCGACCGCCGCTTTCAACCCAACAACCAGCATGCCTCCTACCGAACCTACCCGACCGCCATTGCCATGTCATCTACGTCACCACCCTCCTCTACGGGGGCGGCCACGACGTAGCACGTCCAAAACTCGCCACAGCAAAGAAAACGAAACCTCCCAACCCGCACCCCCGTCGAGGGAAAGCTGGGTTCGAGGTGTGGGTTCTGATTAAGGGGACATGTAGGCATTTTCGGGCGGGACCGGGCTTCGGCTCCGGGTGCGTCCTTCCGCCCTCTACAGTTCCGCCGCCTACGGGCGGTCCCGGTCAAGGGTCATGTCAAGGGTGCGTGTGTCTGTGTGTGTGCTCGAAGGTTTGGTCCGCGGTCAAAGTTATGGTTTTTTATGGTTCGGTCACTAACGGACTAAAGCACTTTTTCCTATAGTTGGTACCTTGGCTTTCGAAAAGAGGGAGGCGGGAGGGAGGGGGAGACAATTTGGGGGGAAGTCTCGGCGACAAGATAGTGACGTGAGTGCACGCGAACGCGCTCACATGCGTACCTCCTTCCGCGGGACATTTGATGACCTGGCCACCATCAACAACCATCAGCATGAACGTGTCACGTGCCTGTCACGACGATGACTGTGCGCCCAGGTTGACTTTGGGCTCAACGGTCGCAGCCAGATCGCAGCCCTCGCGCTCGAGCAGCACGCCGGCAGCCCGGCACTGTTCACGAGCGCGTAGAGCCGCCTTCAGAGCCGCCTACCGCTCGCTTTCACAGCCACCGCACAACCGTGCCCACACCTCACGATCTCACGCGAGCGGGGCTCCTCGTTGCGCGCTTCCCCTCTGGGGCCAGGCTCGGTCGCTCAGGCTGCCGTTCCAGTGGCGTCTCCCTGTCCTCCATGAAGGCATGGATGAACTGGACGGCCATGGAGAGCCCCCAGTTCCTCGGCCGCCACGCGCCCGTATAGAAGCCGCAGTGGCCTCCCTTTGGCAGCTGGAGCAGCACGGAGCGTGTCCTCGGCCCAGGCTCTGGCTGGTCAGCTGGCCCAAAGTGATGCAAGGCGTCTTCCATGTTGGCAGCCGTGCAGACTGGATCATCGTCCGCGTTGAGCACGAGCACTTCCGTGCGTATGTTGCGAATGGTGCCCATCGGATTGCATTGGCGAAGGTACGTTACGTAGTCCCACCACGCCTCGGGATCCGCCGCCGATTCAGCGGGCGGCGTCGGCCCGGCAAAAGGCGCCAGGTGCACCAGGAGCTCGTGTAGGTTGCGCGCCCGTGCGACGCGCTCGCAGGCCTCCGGATGGGCCTGCCGCAGCAGCTCGCCACTCTGACAGGTGAGCAGTTTCGATTTGAGTGGATTCAGGAGGAGCCTTCCAAAGAGGGGAGAGCAGCGCGCCATCGCGAGCGCGATATCGTAGCCCGGGCAGTTGAGTGCCGCCGCGACCACAGGCGTGCGCGCCCCTTGCTCGCCAAGATACCTCACCGCCGTTGCTGTTCCAGCGCTCGTGGCGAGTAGCCCAATCGGAGCGCCCGGGAAGCGCCGCTGGACACGCACGAGAGCCTCCCGCAAGTCGTCCGTATTCCCGAACAGGTTGACGCGTGGCGAGCTCAGCGGCAGGCTGGCAAGTCCACGCGGCTCGAAGATCACCGGACGCAGCCCAGCCGCAAGGACTGCCGCGCTCGCCTCACCTGAGCTGCGAGCCGTGCCTCCTAGGCCCGGCAGGACCACAACGACGCCTCGCTCGACCGGGAGAACGTGCGGCGCGCAGCACGGCCACACGAGCTGCACGGTGCCGCCGTCCGCCGTCACCCAACACTCCGCCTCAGCCGGCTGCGGCAGCACAAAGTTCATTCCGTTGACGCCATAGTAGACCGATTGCATGTGACCCGTCGGTAGCCACCAAGTCGGGCGGAAGCCCTCGGTCGCGCCGATGGAGCGCACCACCGCCGCGGCGCGCGTGCCGGGCGTCCAGTGCACACGTGGCACCGCTATGGGCGGCCGTACCACCCGCCACACCAGCCCGGCGAGCAAGAGGAGCACCAGTGGCCACCACCATGCAACGACACCGGCTTGGATGGCACTCTCCGTTGCACGAATTGCGAGCGGGTAGCCGGCGGCGCAGCCACACCCCAAGGCAAGCCACGCTGGCGCGTGCCCCAGCCGCGCCTGCTCGCACGCGAAAGCATCGGCGTAGTCGGCGTAGCACCAAGCGACGTTGAAGCCGTGCACAATGGCGAGCGCCGCGCCGACGACAAGCTCGAGAAGCCACACGTTCAGCGGGAAGCTGCTAACATAGAGGAGAGGCAGGTCGCCGAGCAGGGCGCCATACGCATCGAGCAGCAGCGGCGCGTATAACACCACGGCCACGAACTGCGAGAAGCTCGTGTACGACGTGCCTCGCTCGCCGTAGGTGAAGGCACTCTCCGCCACGCTGTAGAGAATCGCGCTCAAGACGCAGCGCAGCTTGAGGGCGGACGAGGACAGCGTCAGCCACGCAAAAACCACGCATGCGATCACTGCGAGGCGTACCGCAAGTGCGATGCCCCCGTACGGGATGCTGTGCACTCGGAGGTGGAGAATGGAGCCTATTTCATGAGCCCGACTGGAGTCACTGCTGTTCTGGCAGTCGGGGTCGTGCGGGCCGTACAGTTCGCGTACGAATGGAATCGCAGCGACGAGTCGCGCGCCCTTCTTCTTTTGGAAGAGCGATGGCGCGACGCGCAGAAATAGCGGTTCCGAAGCGCTGCGCATTTCTCGAGTCAGCCCGTCTCGTTCTCGACCCACACAGATCGCTCGTACTATTGTACCATGGTAGTTTCATGGAGAAAATCGTACCGGTACGCCACAAGCGAGTGCCCAAATGCAGAGACTCGTGTGACTTGACTTGTTTTGACTTACATGTAAAGAAACGTAACCGCCGGATGCAATCAAGATGCATCTGCACCGTCGGAAACGGAGCTTCCGCCAGACGAGAGCGAGAGCCTGGACTGGGCCTCGTGCCGCAATGGTGGTCAGGGGCATTCCGTCCCTACTATTGCCGCTGGCGCTCGTGCTGCCAGCACGTGCGGCCTACGTGCCCACGCCGCTGCTGCGCCGCGTCGCCGTCTCGAGCTGCGAAGCGGCGCGGTGCGCCGGCGCCGCGGCAGTGCTCAACATCTCGCCGAGGGGTGCCGCTGAGGTGCCGCCGAGGGATCCGCCACGGCGCAATGGCGAGCACACAGCGCAGCAGCAGACGACGGTGGGTCCTCCAGAGCGCCGCGCCGCGTCAGTACCGCTGCCACCCGCCTCCGACGGCTTCGTCTTTGGCCGCCAGTCGGTCGAGGCGGTGCTGGCGGCGCTGCGCAACGGCTCGATCGTGCTGCTCCTTGAGGACGGGGAGGAGACGACGCGCGCCAGCCTGGTCGCATCGGCAGCGCACGTGAGCACCGAGCAGCTCCAATTCTTGCTCGAGCACACCGTGCGGCTGCAGGCGGCGCTCGAGACCGAGCGCTACCGCACAGTCTACCGCTCGCTGCGACGGATCGTGCTCGACAACAACGACCTGTCGCGGCCGGCGATCTCCGTCTCGGCGCGCTGCGGCGGCACGAGCCCACGCAACGCGACGCACGTCGCGCGCGCCGTGCACGCCCTCCTCGCCGACGCCTTGACTGACGGAAGCGAGGAGGAGGAGGCGGAGGCGAAGGCGGAGGCGAGCGCGGAGGCGAGCGCGGCGGCGGCGGCAGCGGCATCGGGGCAGCCGGTGCGGCGAGTCGGACGCGACCCCGCGCGCGAGGTGTGCGCGAGCGTCTCCTCGCTCGTGTGCCCAGGCGCAGTCTCCCTCGGCTCTGTGCGCGAGGGCGGCGTCTTGCGACGCGCGGGCGCCACAGAGGCGTCCGTTGAGCTCGCCAAGCTCGCCGGCTTGCCAGCGGTGGGTCTGCATGCATCGCTGCGCATCCACTCGCGCACGGAGCTCGAGCTGTTCGCGCAGCGCCACCACCTCACCGTCTCATCCACAGCCGACCTTGTCGCCTATGTCCGATCGAAGCAGCAGCTTGTCGAACGGACAGGGCCGCCCGCGCGCATGCCGACCAAATTTGGAAGGTTCATCGCGCACACGTACCGCTCACGTGTAGACGGCACGGAGCACATAGCGCTCGTCAAGGCGCGGTACGACGACGACGACGCGGCCGCCGACCGCGGCAGCAGCAGCAGCAGCAGCGACAGCAGCAGCAGCGGCAGCAGCGGCAGCAGCGGCAGCAGCGGCAGCAGCAGCAGCGGCGGCGGTGACGCCTTCGGGAGTGACTTGCCAAATATGGTGAGTGACTACCCGCTCAAGCCCTTTGCAGGGCGGCCCGAGCGGCCAGTGCTCGTGCGCGTTCACTCGGAATGCTGCACCGGCGATGTCTTCGGATCGCTTCGATGCGATTGCGGAGTGCAGCTCGAGGCCGCCCTGGAGGATATCGAAAGGGATGGCTGGGGCGTGCTCCTCTATCTGCGCGGCCAGGAGGGGCGCGGCATCGGGCTCGGCGCCAAGATGCATGCGTACGCACTGCAGGAGCGTGGCGTCGACACCCTCGATGCCAACCTGCAGCTCGGCTTACCGGCGGATTCGCGCGAGTACGGAACAGGCGCGCAGATCCTCGCAGACCTTGGCATCGGCGACATGCGTCTCATGTCGAACAACCCAAAGAAGTTCGCAGGGCTCACAGGGTATGGCCTCAGGATCGTGGAGCGTGTGCCGAGCCTGACGGCGCCCAATCCGGACAACCTTGAGTATCTGCGCACCAAGCGTCGCCGGATGGGCCACATGATTGAGCTTGATGACGAGGGTGTGCAGATGAGCGATGGTGTGGGAAGTGAGGACGGTGTCGAGGCGTGAGAGAAAGAGAGGACCGGCGTGGCTCGGCAGCTCCAGCTGAGAGCCGAGAGGGCGAGAGTAGAGGTAGGGAGAACTGAGGGCAGAACGGAGGGCCAGGTGAGCCAGGTGAGAGAGTCGTTGGCTCCCCGCCGCTCCACCGGGACCGCGTTCGGGTGGTGTATTAACGATGCGCGCTATTCCTGTTGCGGCGTCTACGCGGCGTCACTCGTCAACGTCGCTGAGCCGTGAACGTTCTACGTTGATAACCACGCTGGTGTTACGCTGATGAAACATGGTCGATCGCGGTGAACTGTGTGTTTCCCCCACGTGGCGATCAATGGTTCGTCCGGAGCTTCCCAGGGACGCGCGGACGCGTCCGAGGAGGCGGACGCGTCCCGCGTCACGTCACACGTGTGACCGCGGCGGACGCTGGGACCCGCACGGTGCACACAGCCGGGACCGGCGCGCGGCGACCGCCGTGAAAACGGTCGCGACCGCCACGGCCGGTCCCCGCGTTCGGCGCGGTTGTTCCCACAGCCACGACCGCGGAAAAAAGCAGCCTCTTCGAAAAACACAGGCCGCAGCCGCCGGGCCGGGCAATTCACACTCACGCCCATGGGAGAACGAAGGGCAATGCTGCTGACGACGCTTGCTGCCTCCGCGGCGGCGCGGCACGCGACCGCCACGTGCGACGCGCGCAGCTTCTCCCTCGATTTGGGCAACACCCACTGCCCCACGCTGGCACCAGTCGAGAGCGCGGCCACTGCTGACGCCTGCATGCAGGCTTGTTGCGCGGAAGGAGATGTGTGTGAGACGTGGCAGTTTTGCGAGACCGGAAAGCCATGCGCACACGGCTTCTGGCCTCAGCCTGGCGCCTTTGCAATAGGCCACGACCTTGACGGCTGGCCCAAGAATACGACCATCGACCTGGCACAAACCGCGTGCCAAGCGAATGCTTCCTGCATCGGCCTCACGTACCACTCTAGTGATCGGACCCCATCTAACAAGACCATCCTCCACATCTATCTCAAGAGTTCCGCCGAGGAACCCACCATACTCGACCCCTCCTGGTCGCGACATGTCAAGGCGGACGCCGGCTGCTACATAGGCCGCCTCGACGATCTGTGTGCCAATGCCTCAGAGGGATGGCAATCGCACGCGCTGCCGCTCCACTTCATGAACATCAAGTTCACGCACTTTGGCTACCCCAATCAGCCGCGCTTCTTTTACCAATGCCAGGGGCCGGGGTCGGGCATCTTCCCCGGCGGCGACCCGACGCAAGGCGACTGCGACGACAGCGGCAATGCGACGTCCGAAGGCGGCGGCACTGCGACCTACCTCCGCTGCCACGTCGCCCAGCCCTATCCATACTTGGAGCCTCCCAAGATCCAGTGGACACTGCGCCAGGTGCACGACGACGGGTCCTTCGACAGCGTGCTGTGGCTTTCAGTCGTGCGCTCCAAGAGCGGCAATTGGTCCCTCGAGCTCGACGGCGAGACTGAGTACGTTGCGTCAAGCTCGTTCAGCGGAGATGATTTGCTCGTCGACCTGCAAGTGCCGACCAACACTTCCGCGCCGCCGTGGTTTTGGCGGTTGTCATCGAGGGCGCCGCTCGCGGGCCAGGGAGCCACCGTCGGCACCAGGCTCGGCCTCGTACGATAGCGAGTGGGGCCGATTGTGTCCCGCCGTTAGTAAGTAAGTAAGTAAACATCGTGGCGGAAGGCGGTACGACTCGTTTCGATCTGTGCGGGGTGGTGATATTACACATATGCGAAACAGCTCGTACCGACATATCTGAAGATGCTGCGCCGCGGGAAGAGCTCAAGAGCTAAGGCGCAGCGAACGACGGACGCACGGAGATCGGAGTTGCCCGCTTCTATACTGTGGGTTCTGTGGCGCAGTGCGGTCGTGGCTCGAGGAACAAGCTCGAGGCTCGCACCGTCTACGCACCGTCGCCTTCGACCTTGGGAGTGCTGGTCGGCTCGTCGTGGCGATGCCTTCAGCCGTACAGCCGAGCGCCAACATGGCAGCACTGGTGACTGAACTGAACTGAACTGGTGGCTACTGGTGGCGACCCTCGCCCTGACCAGCCGCATGCATTTGTTAAGTTGTTTGACATTTACAAATTGCGAAACAAAAAATGGTGCGCTCTCCAGTCTCTCCGCTCGAGCCACATGCCGGCTGTGGTAAGGCGTCCACCTTCGTGACGCTCGTTACGGGCGCGCGCTACGCGACTGCAGCTTCGTGCCTGCCACAGATGCTCCGCAACGTCGGCTCGCTATGCCCGCTGCTGCTCATCTACAATGATGCCGACACAGCACTACCCATGTCGCAGCTCGAGCAGGCATACGGTGCGAACCAGATGCTGCCCTTGTCGCTTCTCAAGGCTCGCTACAAGTGGCAGCCCCCGCGCTCGCGCGCGCAGGTGCCCGCAGCAGGCCGGCGCCTCTTTAGCAGCTCAGAGGCATACAAAACCCACCTCAAGCTGTGGCTGTGGGCGCTGCCGACGACGCACCGCGTCGTCTACCTCGACCTCGACATCCTCATCCTACGCAACATTGACGCGCTGCTCGATGTGGTGCCGCCCACACTCCCCGACGGCAGCCCAGGCCTCGGCGCCGTGACGTGCAAGACCAGGTTCGGCGAACGTTTCTTCAACTCTGGCATTTTGGTATTGACGCCGTCTCTGCGCACGCTCGAGCAGCTGCTAGAGCTCAAGCGCTTCGCGTCAGCCCCGTGGAATGGGCAAATTCCACGTCTGGCCGATACATGGCCGGACATTTGCGCGCCGCGCGATGATCCGTTCGCGGCCAAGCGGCTCTTTCCGAACAAGTACGCGTCGCACTCGCTCGCTGCATGCCAGCAACACTACGGGCCTGGGCACACGCTGCGCAAGATGTCCACGGCGTGCGAGAGTAAATACACCGACCAGAGCATACTTAACTCTGTCTTCCACTCGCACGCGAGCCTGCCGCGCGGTTTCAACATGCAAATTGCAGGCGACTTCATGGACGCGAACAGCAGCGCGATCTTCCACTTCGTGGGCGAGCCCAAGCCTTGGAGCCATAATGCCATGATGGGCCGAGGCAAAGAGCCAGCGCGCCGGAATGCGACCGCGAGGTGGCAGAGGCAGTGCGCCTCAGTGATGGCTAAGTGATGGCATGCGCTCCGGCTTCGTTGAGGAAGAGCAGTCGTTGACACTTGAAAGTCGTTTCATTAGCGTTGTTTTACCTAGCCCTGACTTGACATCTTGACTTGACATGACTTGACTTGACATAAAACCTCTGTTCAATACAACGCGAAGATTGCGTGTGTGTCGCGCCGCGTAATTCAAGCGGCCGGGTGACAGGCTGGACTGGGAGCGCGCTCAGACGATGGAGGACTACAAGCGTTTCTGCTCGGTCGCTACGGCGCAGCCGTTCACCGAGGAGGACCTCGAGCGCAGCGCTCAGGCACTCATCGCCAAGCTCGAATCGTTTGGGCAGGGCGTCGACGGGAGCGACGTCAAGGCGGCGATGCCCGCAGCTCTTGCGGCGCGCTCAATCAGATCTCCGAAGAAAATCGCTTCATCATATTTCGAGGCGGAGGACGAATCGCCGCAGCTTCTCGAAGCTGGCGTCAGCCAGGCGAGCAACGGCAGCAACCAGTCCGGGGCGGGCCAGTCGGCGTCGGCGCGGCTCTACGAGCAAGCGCGCGCCAAGCAGTCGGCCAAAGCGGTGGACGACGACGTCAAGGAGAATGGTGTGTACGCGCCCACTATCAATGCTCGCTCCAAGATCCTCACGGGCAAGCGCGAGGGCGCCGTCAGCGATCGGCTGCACGAGGAGGCGATCGAGCGCGAGGCGCGCAGGCAGCGCGCGATCGAGGCGGCACAGGCGCAGAAAGAGGCCGAGGCGCTCGAGGCCGGCGAGGGCGGCGTGCCCAAGATCAACGAGGTGTCCGCGCAGCTCACCGCCGGTCGTGCGGGCGCGGTCGCTGACCGTCTCTTCGATTCCCACAAGGAGCTCAAGCAGAAGCACGAGGATCGTGCAAAGCTGGCCAAACGCGAAGCGGAGGCGAGCACCGCAGCCACGGACCGCTCTGAGGGACTATGAGTGACTCTGATGGCCTCTCTGAGTGCGTCTGATCGCGTCCGGTGGCAGGTGGCGGCACACCCGATGGTCTCTGAAGGCTCGACACGCATCGCGGCGCTGCTCCCAGGTCGAGAGGCACCCCCCTAATTGCCGCTGAGTGCCACTGAGTACCGCTGATTGCCGCTGATTGCCACGCATCGCGGCGCTGCTCACAGGTCGAGACGCACCCGTGCAAGACCGGCTGTACGCGTGCGCCGCCGAGCGCCAGCAGAAGATGCTGCTGGCGTCGACCATCCCAGACGAGGATCGAACACCGGCCATCTCGGACACGTCGCGACGACTGGCGGAGCGCGCCAACGCGGGGCTCTCGCTGCAGGTGCGTCTCGTCATGGCCATCGGACTCTAACTGCCTCTGATCGCCTCAAATCAGCCTCTACAGCCTCTGATCCCAGCCTCCGATCGCCTCGAATCGCCTCACATGGCATTCCCCCTTTGGCATTCCCCACATGGCATTCCCCACATACCATTCCCTCTGACCCCAGGAACGGCTGGCCAACAAGGCGGGTCGCAACGCGGGCACCCGTCCTACCCCGACGCCTACCGACCTTCAAGAAGCCACCCACGCGCCCACGATCAACCCGCACTCGGAGCGGCTAGCCGTGCAGGCGCAGGCTCGGCAGTGGGCCGAAGGGCACGTGCACATCGCCGTCGAGGACCGTCTGATCGCGCAGGCCGCAAAGCCAAAGGAGGAGGCGCCGCTGCCCGAGATGAAGCCCGTCATCAACCCGATGTCAGAGAAGATCCTCGCCCGGCGAGGTCCGATCGCGCCTCTCGAGGAGCGGCTGCAGGTGCCGGTGAAGCACATTCGCGGGGGCGTGGGCTCGGAGCTCGATGACGTCACCCTCGCACCGAAGCTCTCCGAAGGCACGAGTAAGCTGATTGCGTCTGATTGCGTCTGATTGCCTAGCTAATTAGATGACGTCACCCTCGCACCGAAGCTCTCCGAAGGCACGAGTAAGCTGCTCTGGATTGTGTGATCGCGCCTGAGTGCCCCCCTCATCACAGGTACAAGCTCGTCCAGAAGCAAGAGCGTGATTGCATCTGATCGCGCCTGAGTGCCCCCCCTCATCATAGGTAAGCTCGTCCAGAAGCAAGAGCGCAAGGGTTCGATCGCCGAGCGTCTTCTCTCCTGGGGCGAGCAGCACAAGCGTGGGGAAGGCGATGCGTCTCTTGCGGACCGCAAGTACAAGTTCGGCGGGGACGAGCCGCCTGCAACAGCGCCGGTGCCGGTGCCGCCTCGACCGAAGCGTGAGACGCGAGAGGCGCGAGGAGGTGTGAGCGTGAACAAGACGGCCGGGATGGTGGCGGCGGAGAAGGTGGCGGCCGAACGTGCGAAGGTCGAGCAGGCCGCCGTCGCCGCGGCTGAGAAGGCTCAGGCGGAGAAGGAGGCGGCGGAGAAGGCGGAGGCGGAGAGGGCGGAGGCGGAGAGGGCGGAGGCCAGGCGGGAAGCGGAGGCGGCGGCAGCGGGCGCCGGTGGGAGCCGACTCGCGAGTGGAACGGGGCCGTTGGCCGTTGGGAGCGCTGCACGCCCGCCACGCAACCCCGCCGCGCCGCGCCGCGCCACGCCGCCCACCGCGCCGCCGCAGACGCGCGCGCCGCCCGCACAACCGACCGCCGCGGCGGCCTCCACGCCCAGGACGGCGCCCGAGGCGGCGCCTGGCGAGGGCAAGGGCGCCGTCGTGGGCGCGCCCCCGTGGAAGCCTCCGTTGGTGCGCCGAGACTCGGCGGCACGGCAGCCCAAGACGGCGCCCCATGAAGAGCGAGACGTCGGCGCTTTGGACGAGAGCTCAGAGCTGGACGAGGGCGCCAGAGGGGGCGGCGCTGGCGGAGGCGCGGCGGTGGCGGCAGTGGCGGGGGCGGCCAGTACGCCCGCAGCGCCCTCTCGCCGCGCCCCTGGGGGCACCACCAGTCGACTGTGCCCCCCGGGATCTCCCGCCATGCACAAACGCTCCGCTGCCGCGCCATCTGCCTGCGTGTTCGCGGCCGCTCCGCCAGGCCAGGTGCCCAGCACGACGCTAGGCCACGTGGACGCCGCCGCCGAGACGGCCGCCGCCGAGGAGCCGGCAGCACGCGCTGCGACGGTCGCTCGGGACGCCGCGACGCCGCGGATGGCGGCCGAGCAGCGTGATGAGTTCCGTCATCAGCGCGATGAGTTTCGTCATCCGAGCAGCGGCGGCGGTGTGAGCGCCGGCTCGAGGCTGCGCTTCACGCGACCGAATTCCTCAAAGCCCCGGCCCAGCGCGCTCGGGACGACGCCGGGGCAGCCCGGCGCTCGGACTGGCGCCCACGACAGCGCGCTCGGACAGCCTGCGGCGGTCTCGCACCATCCCCACAGCGGCGCCAACCCTGCACGGCCGCGCCCCTCCGCCGCTCTGGGCTCCGCTGGAGGCGGCAGAGTCCAGCACGGTGCCCACGGCAGCGCGCGCGCGCGCACGTCGGTCAGTTTCGCTTCAACCGATGCGACGGGCGCTCGGGACGACGCTTCGGCGACGGATCCGGACGCGTCGTCCCGAGCGTCGGCAGGTGGCGGTGACGCCGAGGCGGAGCTTGATGCGCTTGAGGCGGAGATCGAGGCGGAGATCGGAGGCAACGGCCATATGGACGAGTATGATCCTAATATGGATGAGTATGATCGGCTCGTCGCCGAGCAGTCACGGCGGCGCGCGCATCGGAACCTCGAAGAGGATGAGACGGAGGAGGAGGAGTATCGCACTGGCGTCGACGGGGGTGACGATGGCGACGAAGGCAACGGCGTGATGAGGGAGGAGGATGAGGATGACGAAACGGCGGACGAGGCGGACGAGGCGACGGCCGCATGGCGCGAAGCCGAGCGCTCCATATTTGGAGATCTCGGAGCTTCGGATGGCTCGCCTCTGCCAGGGCCGTCTGGGGGGAGGGCCCCCCTCGACCCCCTCGAGCTGCTTGCGGACTCGCCCGCTTCGGTGCTCAAGAGCGAGCGCCATCTTGAGCGCCACGTGCTCCGGCAGCAGCAGCAGTCGCATGCGCATGCGCCGCCAGCCGAGGGCGGCGGCACGGGCGCGCCCAGCACGGCGCCGTCGGAGGACGCGGCGGGGCAGTTGCAGAACGAGCTGAGCGCCGAGCTGAGCGCGTGGGCGGAAGCCTTCGAGCGTCGCATGACGGCCCCCGCCCACGACGGCGCCTTGCCGGACGAGGGACCCGTGGACCTGCCCTTTCCCACAGCGGACCAACCGTCGCCGCCGCTCGGCACGGGCAGGGAGGAGGAGGAGGAGGAGGACGACGAGGAGAACGAAGGCGAGGATCCGCAGCCGCTGCCGACCGCGCCCCCCGCGCCCCCAGCGCCCTCCGCAGCCCTGCCGGTGGCGTCGGCATCTGGTGCCGCACTCGATCGCTCATCACGACGCGAACCGCCGTCGCATGGCCGGTCGTCGGCGCCGTCCCGAGCGCCCGAGGAGGCGCGCCAACCGCCGACCTCGACCGGTAAGCGGCCCAAGGGGGGCGCCGTCGCGGGCGCCAAGGGAAGTAACAACCCGAGCGCCAGGGGAAGTAACAACCCGGGTCAGGTGCTCATCAACTACGCGCCGCCGCCATCGGCGGCGTCTGCGCCGCCACCACAGCCGCCGGCGGCGGCGGGTCGCGGTGGCGGCTCGTTCGCGCTGCTGCAGGCGGCGGAGGAGGCGGCGGCGGAGATGCGGGCGGCGGAGGAGGCGGCGGCGGCGGTGGCTAAGGCGCACACCCAGGCGTTGGCAGAGACCGACGCGGAGGGAGGTCGGGCCCTCAAGACACGTCGGCTGTCCCGGGACGCCTCTACGTCAGCGGAGAAGGCCCTCGGCGACGCCGCCCGGCGCGACGCGGAGGCGGTGGGCGCCGTACGGAGCGCCAAGGAGCACGCGGAGGCGGAAGCGGCGCGCGCGAACGCCTCCCTGCTCGAGCTGCGCGCTCAGTACGACGCGATGCAGCGCCGGTATGAGGAGTCCGAGGCGGCGCTCGAGCGTTGATTGCCTTGCATGCATGTGCTCACCGCAGCGCCTCGTCCCCACAGGTATGAGGAGTCCGAGGCGGCGCTCGAGCGCACGCGCCGCGCGGCCACCGAGGTGAGTCTCGAGCTCGAGGCCGCTGGATGGCCTTTGATTGCCCCCCTAATTAGATGGATTGCCTCCCTCATCAGGTGAGTCTCGAGCTCGAGGCGATGCGATCTGGCGTCGAGCAGCACGGCGCCGCCGCCCGATCACGCGAGGGCGAGAGCGCGAATCTGAAGCTCGAGATCGCGAATCTGAAGCTCGAGATCGCGAGCCTTCGGGATGAAGGCGCGCAGCTCCGGCGCCAGATGCAGCGCGCCCGAGACGACGCCGAGCTCGAGCAGAAGGACGCGTCGCGCCGTGCTGAGCGCATCGAGATGCGCGCCGTCGAGGCCGAGCGCGACGCGACCAAGCAGGCGGCGCGCGCGGCGGACGCGGAGCGGCGTGCGGAGGCGGCGGCCGCGGCGGCCGAGGCGGCGGAGGGGGCGAGGCGCAAGGCGCTCGAGGAGCTCATGGATGCGAACGCGAAGCTCGAGCGCCGTCGTGGTGGCGAGGCCGACCAGACCGCGACACACGCGAGCGCGCAAAGGGTAAGCGGAGCTCGACGAGCGAATGTGTCTATGGATCGGACCTCACTGATGGCCTTTGATTGCCTCCCTAATTAGATTGAGTGCCTCCCTCATAGAACGAATATGTCTATGGATCGGACCTCACTGATGGCCCCACGCCTCTGCCCCACTGATCACGCTCACTGATCACGCTCACTGATCACGCTCACTGATCACGCTCACTAATCACGCTCACTGATCACGCTCCCTGATCACGTTTCCCTGATGACGTCACTCATCAGATCCGCGAGCTCGAGGGGAGATTGGGCGAGAGCGACGAGCGGCTGCGTCAACTGAGCGCTCGGCACGACGCGAGCCTCGAGCGCGCGAAGCTCGATCGGATTGAAGCCCTGAGGCAGCATGCATCGGAGCTGGAGCGGGTGCGGGACGCCCGGGACAACGCGATGCGCCAGGCAGAGAGCTTGCAGAGCGCGCTCGAGACGGCGCGCTCCGATGCGACGCGCGCCATGGCGGGCGCTCAGCACGGCGCGCGCTCCGACGCCGAGGTGCGCGAGCTCGAGCGCGAGGTGCGCGAGCTCAGGCAGGAGCTCGCCTGGCAAAAGGCAAGCGCCGATAAGGCGATGGCTGCAGGAGGCGCCGTCACGGGCGTCGGGGGCTCTGGCGGCCCGGGCATGGACGTGGCCACGGCTGACCTCGCACGGGTGACCGCGGAGCTCGAGAACACCAAGGAGGAGCTTCGGAAGGCTCAGGAGGAGCAGCTCGGGGCGGCGCTGCGTGCGCGTCGCAAGGAGAAGGAGCTGCGCGAGCAGCTCAAGAAGCAAGGGGCGTGAGGCAGGAGAGGGGTTCCATGGACGTGGTGTGAATTAACATTGGGACGAGCGCCATGGATCAACCGTTCAACAGCTGTTCATGATGTAGTCCAAGTCCTGGGACACAGACGGACCACCGGAGTCGAGCTGCCTCACGCAGACCGCACGACCGGACGGGACCGGCGTTCGGTTCAAATCGCACCGAAAGTTGTATTATGTTTCACACTCAGTGCCACCGTGTCCTATAGTAGTTAGTACGGTACCGCACGCGGACGAAACGGAATAACTGCGTCAGCGCGTGACCGTGAGAGTTCGCGTGCGACAGTACACGACAATCGACCAGTCGACATCAAGAAATCGAATCGCACAAGGAGCACCGGCCTGGCGACATCAACATCAGATCCAAGGTTCAAGACTCTGCAAACACGAACAACGCCAAGCATTTTACCATGTAGCTCGACCATGTAGCATGTTCCGTGTTCCGTGCGGTGTTCGACGCAATCCGGGGCTTCCATGTTCCCACATGTACCACACTCTTGGCGCCGACATCTCCTTCAAATCCCCCCACCGCAGGGGGGCCCGCCACTTGCGCCTCCCGACGGCGACCCGTTGCGTGCGAGACCACCACTTTGGGATAGTATTCGGCTCTGGGCGGGAAGAGCGCTCGACCGTTTCTGATTTCTGAGTACCCGTGGACTGGGGCCTGTGCTCCCTGCTCACACAGGCTCACGCGTCCAACTCGGCCTCAAACTCGGAAGAGAAGTTGGCGATACCTGCCTCCTGCAGCATCGAGCCGACGAGGTCCTCACCCAGATGCGGCATCGCGGCTGGGGCGGGGGCCCCTATGCCAGGCTCGCCCCGAGAATTCCCCTCCGGCAGGGTCGCCGAGCTATAGGTTGGAGCCGAGCCATAGGTTGGAGCTAATGGAGCGCTGTGGGTGGCCGAGGAACAGGTAGGAGCACAGTAGGTCGCCGATGTATAGTTTGGTGCGATGGAGGTCGCCGAGGTATAGGTTGGTGTGCAGCAGGTCGCCGAGGTATCGGCTGAAGGGCAGTAGGTTGCCGAGATGAAGGCTGGCGCCGCAGCTGCGCCCGTCTGTCTGATAACATCAGCTCGACGCAGCTGAGTCGAGGGGCGCAAAGCGCGCATGCTGCTCTTCAGGCGCTGGAGCTCGTCCACGATAGAAGGGAACGCAGGCCGTTGAACAGGATCGGTCTGAAGGCACCGGGTGGCAAGCTCGAGGATGCCGGGTGGGCAGCCGGCCACGTTGCGCAGCTGGTCGAGCGGGGTGGCTTGACCTTTGACAATGATCGCCATGAGCGCGCGCAGAGCGTCTCCCGGATTCCCTCCGGCGGGCAATAGCACATGGCTGAAAGGGACGGACCGCGTCCCCATGTGTGCAAGCATGCATCCAAAGCTCCACACGTCGGTGGGCTTGGCTTTTGCGCCCGAGGTGAGCGCAATGGCCTCGGGAGCCATGTAGGGCGGCGTGCCCGCGAACCCCTCCGCCTGCCCGGCGTACTTGGTGAGTGCAGTGCCAAAGTCGGCCACCTTGGCGACCCATTGCTCCGTGAGTAACACGTTGCCAGGCTTCAGGTCGCGATGGACCACGCCCTTGGCATGGAGGTACGCCATGCCCTTGGCCACATCGAGGGCGACGTGGACGAGGGATGCCTCCCACGTGGCGAGCTGCTCGCGATGCCGGTGGTGATGCAGCACATCCAGCAATGAGGCGGGCATGAGCTCCATCAGAATGCCCGTCTTCCCGTCGTCACCGTCGTGTGCGATGCCCATGGTGAGGAGCACATTGGGGTGGTGCAGGCGCATCGTGAGCTCGAACTCATTCAGGAGCTCCTGTAGCGCCGCCGGCGCGGTCGTCGCCCGAAGGCTCTTGATGGCGCATGGGGTCGAGTTGTACACGGCCACACGCACCTCGCCGAAGCTGCCCGCTCCGAGTCTCTCTTTCAGGATCAGGTCTTTCCAGCGCACGAGGTTGACCACGTGCATCGAGCTTCCTAC
>PJAB01000667.1:0-22321 GCA_002887195.1 Chrysochromulina parva | reverse complement strand
TTTCCGTTCCAAGCACAGTGCGCTCGCTTTCGAATACGCGTGGCAAAAGCCGCATTCGAGCCGGCACACGGCACGCATGTGGGGCGTTCTCGGGATGAGCAAGTGTTCGGTTCGTACGAGAGTCAGCGTGCGTCGTCGTGCGCTCTCCATGCTACTCGGGCACCGTGTGTTAGGGCATGAGCCGCTCTCCGTGTGTGAGTTCGCGTGAACGGTTTCTTGGGTGGAAGGCCCGCGTCTAGCGGTTCACAGATCAGAATTTCAGACCCCCTGGTTTTAGAATCGCTGCAGCCACTTTCCATGCGACAAATGGTCGGCCGATCACGACCTCTCTTCCACCTGCGCGGCCTGTGCGACTCCTTGGAGACCGAGCTTGGCCTACGCCGTACGCTCACCAAGAAGCTCGCGGCTCAGCGCAAGCAGCCGCCGCCGCCGCCGCCGCAGCCGATCACGGGGCCGGTCGCGCGGGTCTCTACAACACAGATCAAGGAGGGCACAGCCGCGCAGCTGCAGCACGCGTACACAACGCACGCAAAAGAGCTGTACCGCTCTTGCCCGGGCTTCCTCGGCTCCGTGCTGCTCCTCGATCGCAAGAGCAACACCGCGAGGAGCGTTACGATGTGGCAGAAGTCAGCAGACATGGCAGCCGCCGCGGTTCACCCTCGGTATTCGGCGGTCATGGGCGAGCTCGCGGCCTCCTTTGCTGATACGCCCGACTCGCAGACGTGGGAACTCGCGGCCGCTTTCTTCGGTCAGGGCGATTTGGCGCCAGAGGTGGAGCCTGGTGGCCATGAGGGTGATTCTGCTCAAGCATGAATAGCCACGGTGGTGCTGCGTGCGCGGGCGAAAGCTCCAGCTCGTATTCCAGAACAGACTAGAGACAGTTAGCATACGGGCGCTCCTTAAGCTTTAAAAGCATCACAAGCCCTTGGATGCTTGCATGGGATTAACGAGGACATCTCTCACTGCCGCGTGAGCATGGCGCCGTTGGGGTGGAGGAGCAACGTGAGCGTCACGCGCTTGCTCGCGAGCTCCGTCAGGTGGCGCTCGGCTGCCTCGTCGAGCCGGGAGTGGTGCATGTCGAGGTGCGTCAGCCGCGACGTATCGTGCTCGCGCAGTGCGTCGTACAGGAGTTTGCCACCCGTTGGGCCGAGGGCGTTGCTCGACACGTCCAAGTGGCGCAGCGCCGGCGCGCAAAGCGCCGTGCCGGGCGCGGCGAGCGGATTGCCGCCGCCGCCGCCTTGCACCCCGCCGGCGCCGGCGCCGCCTGGCGGCACCCCACGCTCGGCCCCTTGGGTGGTGCGGCAGCGCAGACAGTCGGCGAGCAGCGTCGCGCCATCGAGCTCCCAGCTCCCAAATTGCTGCTGCCCGTATGCGTCCGACCAGATGCCGCAAATCCGGTTGTTGGCTAGGCTCAGCTGCGTGAGGGAGCTCGAGCGCTGCACCGCCTGCAACAGGGCATGCAACGCAGAGGAGGTGTACGGGGCGGGGCGGCGCGGCCCCTCCGCTGTGAACAACGTCGACACGCCGCAGATCATGTTGTTCGAGAGGTCGAGCGATGTGAGCGAGCACGGGATAACAAGGGGCGGCGGTGGCGGTGGTGGGGATGCAGGCAGTGCCTCTTGGGCCTCGGGCAGGCCAGTGCCGCCCGGGACGGCGCTGCCCGGGACGGCGCCGCCCGGCCGTCCGAGGAGCGCCGCCGCGAGCGCCTTGCACCCATCCACCCCGATGGCGTTCCCTTCGAGCGCAAGGGTGGTGAGCGTGCCCCTCTGTGGAGTGCTCACGAGCGCGCGCGCCATCGCAGACGCCCCCTCGTCGCGCAGTCCGTTGCCGTTGCAGAGCAGCGTGACCAGGCATGAGCGCGGCAGCGCGTCGGCAATCGCGTGAATGCCATCAGCGCAGTACACTCCGTGCGCGCCGTAGGTATCCGACCCTGCGGGCCAAGGGCAGGGGGCGACACATTCGTCAGCAGTTTGTGGCAGGGAGTGTGGCGAGAGGCATCATGTGGGCGTGGAGAGGGCGTGGAGGAGAAGGCGTGGAGGAGAGGGCGTGCTCAGCTGCTCACAGGTGCCGCAGATGCGGTTGTGGCTGATGTCGAGGAAGGTGATCGAGGGGGTAGCGCTGACGGTGGTGGCAAGCTCGACAGCGGCCGGGACCCCGAGGCGCGTGTGCTGCAGCTCGAGCATGCTGAGCTGGCACTGCGGGTTGTTGCGCAGGGCGAGTGCCACAGCCTGCACGCCCTCGTCCCGCAGCGGATTGTTGGCGAGAGTGAGCTTCGTGAGAGTCGAGTTCCTCTCGATGAGGGAGCCAATGATGGTGCCCGAGGCGATCGAGAGCTTCTGGCCTCCAAAGTCGAGCGCCGGCGCGCCGCCCGCCCCGCCACCCACGCCCTTGAGGGATGGAAGGTGGAGGGGCGATCCCTCGAGATTGGACGAGATGAGCGCGGGAAGGGCGCCCGCAGCGAGAGCCCCCGCAAGCAGCCGCGGCACCTCGGGAGCGAGGGCGCCGCAGCCCGACAGGTCGAGTGCCGTCACCGCTGGTCGCGACCAGAGCCAGCGTGCGAGCTGGAGCACCTTGGGTGTAGTGCAGAGCTCCCTCACGCTCAGGCTGACAGTGGGGGCATGCAGCGATAGTGGGCCGAGCGGACCGTCCACCGTCTCCTCGGGTCGACCAAGGACGGGAGCCGCAGTGACGCCAGCGACGCTCTGGCGCACCAGCGCGGCCAGCGCTCGGCAAAGGGCGTCCTCCTTGCCGCGCGCGTGCTCGCGGAGCAGTGCTCGCTCGTTTGGTATGGTACACGTGGCGCCATCAAACGAGATGAGCTCGCCATGGGGCGCGAGGATCAGATCGAGCCGCGTGCGCGCCAGGCGCTCCTCCGCATAGTTTAGGCGCGTCTGCATCCGCTGCCGACGCTCCGCCGTGCGCTCGCGCTCGTCGAGGTTGAGGGCCGAGCCGCCATCGTCGAGTGCCGCCGCCGCCTCGAGCTCATAAGAGTCCATGTCGGACGCATGGAGTGCTGCGGCCGCCGCGCCAAAGTCATCCTCGGCGCTCGCGAGGGCGGCGCGCTTCTCACCAGCGAGGAGCTCCACAGCGCGCCCTTCGACGCTGATGTGCCCGAGCCGGCCCGACTGTCGCTCCTCGAGCGCGGCCCCCAGCTCGAGGAGCACCCACAGGCGCGTGAGCACATTGGCACGTGCTGATGAGAGCAGCAGCGTCGCACGCGGCGGCGGCTCGGCATGCAGGAGACGGTAAAAGGGCGAAGACCTCGGGTGGAGCCGCCCGTAGATGTCAAAGTGTTGGGGCAGAGAGAGGAAGCAGATGAACGCCCCTTCGACATCGTGCGGCCAGGCGGCGAGTGCACGCGCCGCAAACGCGTAGATGCCCTCGTCCCAGCTGTGGCTGAAGGCGAGGCCACACTTTAGGCCGCCGCGATGGAGGTTCATCTTGAGGGACCAGGCGACACCTGGCAACGGCTGGCAGAGGCACGTCGCGGGCTTGACCACGCGCGCCACCACCTGATGGATTGAGGGCCCGATCATCGCGTCGTCGAAGCGCTCCTGTGCATAGGGCGGCGTACCCGTTGGTGTACCCGTTGGTGGGCTGTTGACAATATGTCCGAGCGCGTGCGCGGCGCGGACTTGGTCGATGAAGAGGGCGAGCTGGGCTTTGGAGACTCCCCACATGGACGGTGCGAGCCCTCCCTCGCCGTAGAGAAGCTGCGCGCCCGTGAAGACCTCGGCTCCGCTCTTAGCTCCGCTCGCGGACGGGGGATGGGCGCTCAGGCCGGGCGCGAGGGCCTTTGCCGGCGTGACTGCCTTCCCCTGCCTTTTGATCGCCTCCTCGATGAGCCTCTTCGCCTCGGGTGGCTGGACTCGCAACGTGCTGAACGGACGGTCCGCCTCGAGCTTCGCGGCCGCCACATTCGCCGCGTGGGAGATGCTCTTAGCGAGATGATGGACTACTCGCGCCGTCATGAGGGCAGTCACCACCTCGTCTGCCCGCCGCAGCCGTCCCGGCTGCTTGTGCGGGTCCGAGCCACAGAGCGGCGCGAGGGCGGGCGCAAGGATCGAGGCCAACGGGAGGGTGCTCAGGAAGGTCTCAAGTGCAAAGGGGGCCGCTGCCGCGGCGCTGCCGCCTACCATGCCGCCGGCACTGGCCGCATGGTGTGCGGACATCATATGAGCAAAGGCGGCGGCCACAGCGGCGGCGCTCTCAGCCTCGGCGGCCTCGGCGGCGGCAGCGGCCTCGGCCACAGCGGCGGCGTCGCCGCTGCGGAAGGCGACCGTGGCAGCGGCGACGGCAGCAGCTTGAGCGGCGGCTGTGGCCGTTGTGGCTGCAGAGACGGCGATGGCAGCGGCGGCTGCCGCTGGTGCAGCGGCGGTGGCAGCAGTGGGCGGTACGCCGCCGCACCCTTCACCATCACATGCCCACGGCACGCCTCGGTGCGCTGCGGCGACCACAGCAAGGCCAGCCGTGGCGCGAGCGCCACTGCTGCCACGCGACGCACTGCTCGAGCACGAGGCACGCCCGCGGGCGGCGGCGCACGTAGCCGCAGCCGCGGCCGCGGCAGCCGCCCTCGCAGTTCCAGCGGTGAGGGCAGCGGCGGGCGCTGACATCGTCGTACCGCCGGCCGCAGTGGCTGACGGCCTTTGGTGTTGTGCAGAGATTGGCAAGGCGGCTGCGTTTGTTGAGTCGAATTTTTGGACTCCAGACTCCCACGCGGCCGCAAACCGGCCGGCGCCGGCGGTAACACCGGCGCTACGTGGCCGCGCAGCACGACGCGCGCTCACTGGCATCGCCATACTTGCGGTGCTCATTGAGCTCGCTGATCCTGATGCAATGGGCGCCGTCGACCCGATGGTCGCACGAGTGAGCGCCTCCCTCGCGAAACTGCTTGCGACAAACCGGCCAGGCGAGGACACTCCACCACCGAGAGGGTTTGTAGGCGACCGCGTGCCCTTGGGGGTCGACGGGCTGCTGCCACCGTCGCTGCTTCGAGCGCTGAGAGGTCGTCCGGGACTCAACATAATTTGGATTGAAGGTCTTTTCGTGCATGCATCTTCCCCGTTTTCTTTTCAAGTTTGTTTGGAGGCCATTCGTGGGATCGGGACAGATCTTCGGTCTCGTCAGTGCCTTGCGGAATTCTTCTTTGACAAATCCTTTCACGGTCTTCACACCCATGGCTCAAGCCCTCCGAGAGGCCCTCTTGCAGTCGTCCTCGGCGCAATCCGCCGAGTACGTCATCGGCGCTGCCTTCTGCTGCTACACCTCAATTCTAGACCCACGCGTCAAGTCAAACGTCCTCGTCGGCTGCAAGGGCGAGAACGAGGTCACGTGCCTCAAGGCAAAGTTCTGCCTCATCCCCAAGGAAAAGCACATGGGTGTATCCTTGGCGTTGAAGCCAGATGAGATCTGGAGGAACCGCGGCGGTATGATCGCCTCGCTTGCGCTCTACTGCGTCGAGTTGCAGCTGAACATGCCGACAACGCTCATTCACTGCTCCAACTCGGCGTGCTGCCTTCGCTCCGCGGCGGCATTTCCGCTCGCCGATCCCGTCGCAAAGCCCGTGTGCGCCGTCTGCTGCGTCCGGTTTCTACCCGCGCCGATGGGCATTCTGGCGCCGCCGATGAGCGGCAAACCCTTGTTCCCGTTCGCTACTCTCGTCATGCAGAGGTAGCCCGTCGCCGTAGACAGATTGCATGGCACAAGGCGGTGTTTGCAAGGGCCGCAACAACTTCGATGGGTGTACCACCCGGGCTGCATTCGCAGCATGCGTCGAGGCGAGACCATCCGCCCCTGCGACTGGCCCTCTCTTGACCGTGAGCGAAGAGCCGGTGGTCCGCTGTCCCACGCCCCGCGCGACCGCCTTCTTCACTTCGGCGTATCGCGTATGGGCGAAGCTACAGTACGTGAGCCGCTCTTGGCCTGAGCTTGCGCCCGTGCCGAAGGCTACCCCGGATTGCGGACGATTACAATTGCTAGAGTGAAAATTACAACAAGCGAGTACTCAGCTTTTTTCCATCAAGTCCGCAAGAATCAAGATTGTACATTCAACATTGAGTCGAACTCGATCGGATACCATGATCGATGATGCATGAACGTACTCATAGCACATAGGATACAATCTCTCGTTGTTCGCAAACGACAGTTCCTGCTTTCGACGACAACCTCAACGTACCCCAAACCTATACACCTGGAGGCCCCACGCCCCTGGTACGCCCCTCCTCAACAGGTGCCCTTCCCCTGCGCCGATTCACACCACTCTGGTCTTCTGCACTGTGGTCTTCGAACAACGGCGCTCTCTGACTTCAAAAAATGCCGCAACGTGAGGACAACGATGACGAGGAGGCCGAGGGCGAGGAGACGGACGAGGCCGGCGAGGACGAGGCCGGCGAAGACGAGGCCGGCGAAGACGAGGCCGGCGAGGAGGACGAGGGCGGCGAGGAGGAGGTGGCCGAGGAGGAGGAGGAGGAGGAGGAGGAGGAGCCGGAGCCAGCGCCGACGCTCAAGTCGCCACCCAAAGGGGCGGTATTCAAACGGCATACGAAGCTGCGTGCTCTGCTGCTCTCGAAGTACGACGTCGTGTGGGACACGACGCAGCTGCTCGGCTGGAAGGCGTACGACGCAGAGCACGAGCAAGGGTGCAAGTACAACATGTGCTGGTCGGACACGTCGGTGGCATTGGAGCGCATCATGCGCATGGGGCGCCTGCAGAAGATCAACCACTTTCCAGGCATGCTTGAGCTCGTGCGCAAGGCGGGCACCGCGCGCAACCTGAACAAGATGCTCAAGGCATGCGGCAAGGACTACAAATTCTTCCCGAAGACGTTCATGCTGCCGGCGGACTACACCCAGCTCAAGGCCGAGTGGGCGCCGGGCCAGAACCATGGCAACAAGACCTTCATAGTGAAGCCGTCGGCAGGGTGCCAGGGCAAGGGCATCTACCTCACGCGGAAGCTCGACGAGATCGACCCGCAAGACAACTCGGTGGTGCAGCGCTACCTGCATCGGCCGCACCTGCTCGAGGGCTACAAGTACGACCTTCGGATCTATGTGCTCCTCTCGTCTTTGCAGCCGCTGCGCATCTTCATCTTCCGCGAGGGGCTGGTGCGCGTGTGCACTGAGAAGTACCAGCCCGTCGAGAAGAACCTCGAGAACGTCCAGATGCACCTGACCAACTACGCGATCAACAAGGACTCGGAGACCTTCGTGCAACCAGAGGGGATGGAAGATCACGAGCAGGAGGGTGCACATAAGCGCACGATCACCTCGCTGATGAATACTCTGCGTGCGGAGGGGCACGACGTCGACCGGCTCTGGAAGGACATAGGCGAGGTGTGCGTCAAGACGATCATCTCGGTACAGCCCCATCTTGAGCACACATACTTTACGTGCCGTCAGCGCTCGGACGATCCCGGATTTGGATGCTTCGAGCTGCTCGGCTTTGACATCATGATGGACTACAAGCTGCGCCCGTCGCTGCTCGAGATCAACCACTCGCCCTCGTTCACGTGCGACTCGCCCATGGACACGGCCGTGAAGACTGCTGTGATCCGCGGTACGATGGAGATGATCTCCTTTTCGCGTGAGGAGTACAAGCTCATCAAGCGCTGCCCGGCGCGCCTCACGCCCGAGCTACGCGAGAAGCTCGTGCGCATTCGTGCGGAGTATGAGCTCGCCCACTGCGACAGGCTCGGCTTCGATATCCTGTACGCGGCCGATCGGCCTGACATGGACGATCCCGAGGTTGCTGCGCTCATGGCCCGCTATGACGGCTTACTCGAAATCGCCGCGCACCTCTATTCCGACATGTCGCTTACCGGCAGCCGGCGCGTGACTAAGAATTGCGGCAGCTCGCTCGCAGCGCAGAAGCCAACGCCTGCTGGAGGCTTCCACGCCGATGCCGCCGCCGCCGCCGCCAAGCTCGCCGCCGCCGCCGCCAAGGGCAGCGCCGCCGCCGCATTCAAGGCTGCCGGCATCTCTGCCAAGTCGAGCGGCGCTGTTCCGGGCGCGGCCGGCGCTGGGCCGAGCCACGCGATCGCGCGTAACGCGCGTCCGGCGGCGGGTGGCGGCGCGGCGGTGGCGGCGAGGGCTCGCGAGAGTGTGAGCCACTCGGCACCGCTCACCTCTCCACGCGCCAACTCGGCCCGTCGCATGCGGGATGCCCCCAAGTCAGCTGGTACGCGCTCGCCCGTGCGCACCGGCCGCGCTGCGTCCGAGGCAGGGTACAGCAGCAGCCACTACCACCAGCCAGGGAGTGCCGCCAAGGGCGCCACCAAGCCGCATGTCGTCGCCAAGGGCGGCGCAGGCGCCAAGCTCGCCAGCTTGGATGCGAACGCTCCGATGTTGCCAGCGGGTGGCCCCTTGCTCGATGCGCCCGCAGCGGTGCGAGTGGGTACGCTTCCGCCGGCGGTGCGTGGCGTGGTTGCGCCGAGCTCGCATCACTTTGGGATACCGCCCGGACAAGGCCACATCTCGTCGTCGGTCTTAGCGCAGCTCGCCAACCTGCAGTCGCTCTCGCCACGCATCCTCGAGAAGATGAGTGCTGACATGTCGGGACGCTCTGACATGTCGGGACGCTCTGACCGCTCGGCCTCGGGGCTCTCCAACGGCCTGCCCTCGCAGCGATCGGCTGGTAGCAGCAGCACTCCGTTCCGCGTCTCCTCGTATGGTCACCACTCGCGCTCGCCCCTGAACCCACAGCAGGCCTGAGCGCAGGGTGTGTCAATCGTGCTTGAATTCAGATGTCGTACGAGCTGTCGACGTGTCGAGGATGCTTCGTGACCGTCAACGGTGCATGCATGCACTATGGTTCGGTGTTGGATGGAGCATGTCCGCGATTGCAATAAGATTGCAAGTAAGACGTCGTAAATACCCAGGATCCATGGTCCACATGCGGGATGCACCCAATGCACCCCACCCGCGAGCCATGCCCATGAGGGCATTCCGGATTGGGGATTGGGCGACGACGCTGGACGTGAATTCCGGTGATGCGCCGCCTAACGGCCCTAACACATGCCCCCTTGAAGTGCTCACAATCGTATCTCTTCGCCATCCGAATGGGAAGTCGCGGTAAACGGTAAAGAGTCCGCATTGCGCGCATGCCGACGTGGCCCGGTTCATCTGTTCATGGGTACCGCGGTCCGCGCCGACCGCCGTGCCGCCGCGTTGAATCTAACGGACTAAGCTTTCCGGTTTGCCGCTTTCTCGGCGACGCGCTTTCGCGCCGCGCGCCGCCGCGCCCCTCCCCCATGTGTGTGCCCCCCTGTGTGCCTTGCCTTGCCTTGAAAGCACGCTTTGGTGTGTGAACTTCACACACGAGGTTGTCGCATCTGTCGTGTTAACGTTCACACGAGTTGACGGCAACCTGTTCTCAGCGTCGTCGACGCTCTTCGACAGAATTTGCCACTCATTTGCCCATTACCCTCGGGCGCATGCGTGATGAGCGGAGTGTATACGGTCACCGCGCGCGGCACAGCAACTCGGACATTACTCTCGGGCTGTTCCTCGTGATGCTCGGGTGCCTATCGTCCTCGTTCGGCATGGCCATGATGAAGCGCTCATCTGAGGTCGAGTCTGATCTGCCGCTGAGCCGGCGCTACCGATGGCTGGTGGGTTTCGTCTGCTTGCTTGTGAATGCGACCGTGCTCGACCTGATTGCCTTCGGGCTGATGCCTCTCTCGCTCATATCACCGTTCACGGGCCTCACGATGGTCTTCTCGCTCTGCATCGCCGCGTCTGGCCTGGTCTCCACGGCAGAGACCATCAGCCCAGAGCAGCAGCGCGGAGCCTTTCTCGTGCTCTTCGGGCTGACCGTCGCGTCGGTGTGCGGGCCGCACGCATCGGGCCGCGGCGCCGACACGCTTCCCTCGATTCTATTGCACTTCATGGCACCCACCTTTCTTGTTTTCTTGTCCGCGTCCGTCGCCATAGTCGGTGGCTTGCTTTGGGTGCTCCACGCGTCGTCGGCGGCGCCCTACCGGCCGGCGCAGAGCTCGTGGATGCGCACAGGGTTCTCGGCGTACGCGGCGTCGGTGTGCGGCTCGCTGAGCTTCGTCTTCATCAAGGTGATCTCGATCGCGCTGCACGAGGCCGCCTCGGGTAAACGTCAGCTCGTGGCGCTCTTGCACCCGGCCGTCGTCGTATCACTGATCGGGCTGGTGGTCTGTGCGCCGCTGCAGCTCCACCTGCTGGACACGACGCTGGCCGCCTCGCCAGTGGCGTATGCGGTGCCCGTGTACCAAGCGCTCCTCACTCTCCTCTCCACGGGCGCGGGTGGCATCTTCTTTGACGAGTTCCGCCATACGTCCGGCCTCTCGAACCTCGCCTACCTCGTAGGCGCCCTCACCTCACTCGGCGGCCTCGCCCTCCTCGGCAGCGCCACGCAGCGGCAGCACCCGGCGCGGCACCACGTGGCGGCCGAGGAAGCCGGCTTTGAAAGATTGCCGTTGGGCCCTCGTCCCTTCGATCGTCCCTTCGATCGTCCCTGGGCCGACGATGAGTCGCCCTGCGCGCGATCGCCGTCTTCAACACGAGCGGTGCATGGACGGCAGCTTGGGAACGCCTCTCCGGTATTCAATACCAACTGAGCTTGCGACGGGCGTGGCCTGTGCGAGTCGCGAGTGTGCGCGGCGCGCGTACGCCGAGGCCGAGTAGAGCTGCCTCGGATGAGCGGTTCCACATCCCGACGATTGATCTTCAGGCTTAGCGGTAGATATAGGCGCATGTATCTCGTCTCGCGCGGTCGTGTAAGCGTGCTTTTGTATTGAAGAATCAAAGTCTGTATTATCAGTTTATCACACGACTGTCGACTCGCGGCGGGTCCGCGCGCGGGCCGCCGGCCGCGCGGAGACTAACATACAGATCTGTAAGATCAACCTTGCGCCGACTTAGGCCACAGAGTCGAGCGACTCTGGTAAGAGCCTTGGCACGCTAACGGGGCGGGCGCGCGCATGCGCATGCGTGGCGTCAAGTGGAGGTCGGGGCGATGAGGGAGGCAATGGTTGCGGAGGCGCCGCTGATTGTGCCCAGCTATCTGGACCCACGCGGGTGTTCTCTGACCACGGCGGCGCTCGCGTGGTTTGGCTGCCCGCCGAAGTGCCACTGACAGGCGACGCGGCCACTTGCTGTCTCCGGCTGCTTGTCGCCTTCTGCTGCTTTGCCCTTTGGTGCCTGATCGCCCTCAACTCTTCAAGCGTCCGGACCTTGCCTTCAAGCACGATTCTCGGCTCCTCAACCACGGCGCTGTTTTTAGCGTACCACCTTCGGAACGCATCCGGATCTTGCACGGCCTCCTTTGACGCAAGCTTAAAGCGACGGGACGAGATCTGGACTTCCTGCCAGAGCTGCGAAATTCTTGGCCAACGTTCCGAAGTCAAGATATCCACCTTCGTGCTCCCCAATATGCGCTCCATCTCAAGGGCACTTTCGTGGACACCTGCCTCGGCAGCCTTTGCAATCTTCCGTTCTGTCTTGCGAGCAGCACGGGTCATCGAGCGTGCTGTGTTGGCGACATGATCGCCCGGGTACACCTCTCGACGCGGCATGGCGGCGGCACCACCCGGGTACAATTCTCGACGTCTGCCCAGCGAGTTTGGCGGAGGAGAAGGGTCCACGCTGGTACGAGCTATGAAGCGAGGAGAGAGAGGAAGGGCTGGACGGCCACCTGGTTCGAGCGGGGTCGAGCAGTCCATGAGGGGACTGTTTTCTGAACGTGTAGTGAGCGTCGTTACTTTTTTCTCAGGGAGCCGAGCCGCAGTGCGGCAGTATAGGAGTCTGTCGGGCCCGGTAGCGTTATACGTACAACACAGGCATGTTCGTAGATCCCGTGCCGTCGCCACGCGTTCGGCGCGGCGTCCGTTTGCCGGGGTGTATGCGCGCTTGGCGGCCGCCGACGCGAGGCACCCAAATCGCGCCGAAATTCACGCACTTGCGGACACATCGTCCACGTGCGGACGGGCATGCCACCGGAGTATCTCATTCAGGATCGGCCCAATGAAGGCCACGCTCCGAATCGAAAGGTCGATGAGCTCCGCAGCTTTGGTATGCCGCAGCGGCAGTGGCCAGATCCACCACCAGAGCCGCCCAAGCCCAAGCCACCACCCGGACCGGCGTCCACTCGTGAACAGATGCGATCCGCATACTTTGATCCACCGAGGCAAACCGCGGCCGACCTTCCGGCCGCCGGCAAGGCGACGCGAGCACAGTCGCCGCGGCCAATGAACCGAGCCGCGCAAACGTCGTCATCCATCTTTGGCGAGCCATCGTACGCCACCCCGCCTCCACCACCTCCAAAGCCCGTCGAGCAGATGCCAACGAGCACGGTAGAGCAGATGGTCAGTAGCGTATTCGGCACCCCTCGACGGCATGAGCGGCCCCAGACGCCGCGGCGCAATAGCGCCGGCCCGATGAACAGCTTGTCAGCGCAGGGCCTGTCAACAGTTTTTGGTTCGCCACGGTACACATCGCCTCCACCCCAGTCGCCACGCCGGCCGACGGTGATGGCCAACTCTATGACGGCGCAGGGGCGCTCATCATCGCTGCCTGGCACTGACTTCTCCTCGTTTGAGCCCACCAGGGGTCCGAAGAAGCCGCCACCTGCGATTCCAACAGACTCGGTGGCTCAGAATGAAAGCACCGTCTTTGGCACACCGCGCCGACCAACCCCCGCGCCAGTGGTTTCAAATTTGAGCTCCGGAGGTGGCGGCGCCGTCAAGAGCTATGCTCCAGGCGAGTTTTTGATGCCAACGCCGCGAGAGGGGGCGCCGACGTCGAAATTCGCGGAAAACATAAGCAGCTCGCTCCCGGCCACGCGCTACCCGCCACCACCGCCCAAGCCGCCCAAGGAGCCGCCACCGCCAGCAGCGACCAGCGCGGCTGAAAATGGGCGATCATCCTCGCTTCCCGGTACCGACTGGTCAAATTACGAAGGGGCCGCCAAGCAGAAGCCCGAGGCCTGGCCGAACGCGCCCAACCCGGGAACTAAGGCCGGGCGCAACGTGTCGAGTGTCTTCGGACCGCCGCAGATAGTGACGCCGCCGCTGCAGCCGCCCAAGCCCGTGCCGACGATCGCCACCTCAACCGTAGCCCAGCAGCAATCGTCCGTCTTCGGCTCTCCACGCTACCCGTCGCCGCGACCCGTGCAACCCAAGTACGCTTCGTCGCTGCACATGGATGCCCCGCGCGCCGCCTCGCCCATCAGGCCACGGCACAAGCCTAAGGACCCGGTGTTGCTCGGGGCCAATGGCCGGCCGCGCGCCCCCAACAGCAACGCGGAGATGCAGGTGAGCAGCGTCCTCGGCGGTAGCCTGGGTGCAGACACGCAGGCTCTCATGCATGATCAGCACAGGGTGAGCAAATCGCTACTCAGGGTGGAGTTTACGGGGCTGCCCCCCGACTGTAACACGAGTCGGCTGCACACGAGCCTCTCCGCGCTGCCGTTCGACAAGGGCGTCACATGCGACGTGAACAAGGTGCGTGTGCCGTACGACGCGATCAATGGCCGTGGCGTCGGCAGTGGCAGAGCGGAATTCAAAAGCGTGCCTGATAAGGAGCGGCTGCTCCGCGCGCTCAAGACTGGGCAAGAGAAGGGCTGGCTCAAGGCGACTGGCTGGAAGGTGACGTACGATGACACAAAAGTACACACAGTCTCGTGTTGAGAAGTCTTGTGACAGAAACACCGTGGTGCCGGAGTTGCCGTTATCCGTCTCCAGGTTAGGGTTAGAGGTATGAGCTGCGAGGTGGGCGGAGCATTTCGGAAGCGCTTGCATTTGCTTCGCAAGTTTTTCCCACAGAACCCTCGAACAAATTGCTCTGCACCTCGGTGCGACAGATCGTCTCAGCTTTGCGCCGCGCGCCGCCTCGCCCCTCTCTCAGCCGCCATGCTCGCCAACATGGTTATCGTCGCCACCGGCTACACGCTCTCGATGGGCGCGGCGCCGCTCATGCACTCTCCGGCTCGCGCGTGCGCCCCGCTCATGGCGGACGTCGTTAGCGAGAATCCGTGGAACGACCCCCGTGAGGGCAAGCCCTTTGGTGAGGCCGACGGCCCCAACCGGCCGATCGGCAAGGTCCGCAGTGCGGTCGCGTCGTATCAGCCGCGCGGCATCACGGATGCGAGCGTGATCAAGCCGCAGTACATTGAGACGGACGACGAGCCATGGTAAGCGGGCAGCCACTGCCCACCGATACCGCTGCTCCTCTGCACGCTCTCTCTGCCCGTCCCCGGCTCACCGTGTTCGCGCCGATCGTCTCGCGCCCCGGCAGGCACTCTACTTCGAAGCAGACGGTGGTCGCCACCAAAAAGCTGCTCGAGAAGGCGGACCTGCCCTTCGTCGCCGCCGAGGCTGGCCTCGACAGGGATCTCTCAGCGGTGACGGATGCGAGTGGCGTGAAGGCGGCCATGGACAAGGCCGTCAAGGCGGGCGCGCGCCCTGGCTGCGCCGCCCTCAAGACGGGCGAACTTCTGGTCACGCTTTTCGCGAAGGACGCGGAGGCGGCGATGAAGAAGCGGCCGGCGGCGCCCAAGAAGACCGTGCAGGGCGCGGGCTGGGACGGCGCTGAGCGTGAGCTCGCCAAAGTTCACGACAACTCCGTTTAGATGCGGCGAGGGTGTCATAGGCGCGACGAGTGCGCGCCCGCAAGTCGATGCTCGGGCGCGAGCGGGCTCGCAACACGTCGGTCTTTACGGCCGGGTTCTGATCTGCCACATATGGCGCGCGCACCGCTCGAGCGTTGCGGAGCGCGTCGTTCTACGGGCGTGTGTGTAACGACGCGAAAACATCACACTGGCATGCTCATTTTTCGATAGGGCAAGCACAGCCAAACATTATGCGATGTCGTATCGCGGTATGCCGCGGCGATCCGGTCGATGCACGATGGCGGTCCTTTTGTTCTCTCAACTTCCGAACTTGGCTCGTCTCTTGGGGTTGGGCGGTCTATTGACTAGGTCGCGGGCCGGGCCCGCGGCCCGGCCGTGGGCCGTGGTCGATGGAAACGTCAAAAGACGATGCAAAAGAATAAACGCAATGTCCATGACCAACGTGTAACGTTGATGAGCCTCCACTTGGGGGTTTGCAATTGGGGGTTTGAAAACCCCAAAGCGGGGTAATGGGGCAAGGGGGAGGTTATTCTTTCTGGATTCACACACTCGTCCCCACCACCTGATTTTGAACTCAGTGAAGTGTGAACGTGTACGAGGTGGTGCCCTTCACATATTTGAGATTGCGTTGTACGTGTTGGTGTGTTGTGAATGAACACGTCCGGGACGGCACGTGCCATGGAAAACGAGAACACGCGGAGCGAACGTTACACCTTTTACACGCTTTAAGCCGTACTCCGACGTGACTTACCATCTTCGCCCGTACGTTCGTTGACCAGGATGATGTGCCAGCCAAACTGCGTCTTGATCGGCCGCTGCAGCTTGCCGATCGGCGCCGCGAAGGCAACCTTTTCAAACTCGGGCGCCATTGACCCGCGACGGAAGCGCAGCTCACCTGGCTGACCTCGTAGCTGCGCGAGCATGGCGTCGGGTTTCTTCTTGGCCGAGCCGCACGTGCTACGAGCTGCTGCAACCTCGCCAAATCGCTGCGACGAGACGCCCGCCTCCCCTGCTACAAGCGCGTTGTAGATTTCATTGGCGTCGAGCTGAGTCGGCACCAGAATGTGCTGAACACTGACCTCCTGCAGCGACTTGGAGATGGATCGGGCGAGATCGCTGAACAGATTCATGGCCGGGCTAGCACGCAACACAGCGCCCTTCTGCACATGACCATGCATCGCATCGGCCGATGGTGTGGTGATCACCCAGAAAAGCAGCCATGGAGATCGCATTTCGACTTGACGAAACTGGACGCGAGGACGAGGCGGTGGGGGCGTCGATGCAGAGCCCAGGGATCGACGGGGAAGCACTACATGTACCATTCAAAGCCGCCTTTCTTTCGAAGTACAAAGTTGCCCCACGAAAATTTCGCGATCGAGACAAAACGACTCTCATCGATCCCCGTCCATTGGCAACGCGCCACGCCACTCCCAGAGCATGTCAGCCCGCCGCGCCGCCGAGATGTATTTGAGCCAGTACGATGCATCGTCGCCGAATGCCTACTACCGGCGCGGGGCGCAACCGATGATCTGGCAGACGCGCTCGCCCACATGGGTGGACGAGGACGACTTTCAGCCTCCACAGCCCTCGCCACGGCCGCCGCCGCCGCAGCAGCAGGCGCAGCCTGCCCCGCGGCGCATGCTCTCGCCGACGAGGCAACCGATGCGCCGTGAGGTGCATGTGCCCGCGCGAGGGCGATCGCGGCGCCCGAATTACGCCGCGGAGCTCGGTGCCGAGTTTCTGCACGCATGGGAGCAAAAGGACGTGGAGCGGTGGCTGTACGCGGCAGGCCTCGACGACATGGTGCAAGCCTTCAAGACCGCTGAGCTCAAGGGCGAGCACCTGCTCGACATGAATGCGAGCAACGCGGGCGATCAGCTAAAGGGCGTGGACGACGCGGGTCTGCTGCGGCTGTGCGCGGCGCTGCAGCCTCTCAAGCAGGTGTGGAAGCACTCGCGCCAGGCGGCCGGCCTAAGCCTGAAGCCACACGCCAAGCCGCCGCCGCCGGAACCGCCGAAGCCGCCGCCGCCGCCCAAGCGCGCGCGGCCGCTCGTGGCGGAGCTGCACGTGCTTGTGGACGGAGCGTCGCACCTGCCGCCGGGCGCGAGCGGTGCGTATGTCGAGGTGGAGGTGACGCCGAAGCACAAGCTCAAGTCGGCGTTCTTGCCAGCGCCCGCGTCCACCTACTACGAGGCGGGTCACAGTGCGCACAGCCCGTACGCGGTCATCGAGTCGGCGCATCCTCATCTGGCGAGCTACTCGCTGCCTCACGAGCCGCAGGCCTTCAGAATCTCCATCGATGACAAAATGAAGGCGGCCATCGAGGCGCAGCCGATGCGCGTGAGCGTGATCGCTTGGGTGCCGCGTAAGGGCGAGCTCGAGGTGGGGCGGGTCGAGATTCCGCTGCCCGACCCCGCGAATGGCACCGTACAAGTCCTCCGCCTCGATCGTCCCGTGCGGGCGGAGTTCCAATGGGTCCTCTACCACGCAACGGCGGCTAAAACGGTTGGCGACTGGCAGCCCGTCCCCACAGAGGAGCAGCCGCGCCTCGCGCCGCTCGTGGGCGCCTGGTACACGCCGTGTGACGACCTCCGCGGCTCGACGCACGGCCTCCCGTACCAACCCCTCGGCTACTCCTAGAGGACGAGCGGAAGGAACGCCCCGAAGAATGTTCTTCGGAGGCGGGTGGACGGAGGGTGCACCACGTAAGGGTGCACGGCGGTTGACTGCTGAGGTCAGAGGTGTGTCATGTTGATGTTTTGTGAAAATTTCCTAAGCGAACGCAGGGCGATCGGGAGAGGCTTGAAGCGGTGCGGGCGCCGCGCCCGCGCGCCCGGCCTTCAACGGCAGAGCGGCACCAGCTTCCATTGCCAGCGTGGCTCCCCCGCCGCCGGTTCTGCGTTGGCGCCGCCGACTCCGACCATCGCTGGCCCAAACCACACATGCATGCTAGCATGCCCGCCGCCCGCACTGCACGCGCCGCCGCCGCCCGCACTGCACGCGCCGCCGCCAGCGAGCGACGGGAGCGGCACAACCACGCCCTGATGCAGTAGGTGAGTGAGCGCGGCCACCTGCGCTCTCAACGAGCCGAGCTCAGGCGGCGTGGCCGCTTCGTGTCCGCGAGGAGCGTCACGAGGAGCGCGCCTCGCGCCGCCCTCGGGTATGCCCTCGGGTATGCGCCCGTCGTCAAAGACCGTAGCCATGGCGCCCGACATGGCGCCGACAGTGCCGACGACGCCGCGTTCATGGGTCCGAGGCTGCCGCAGCAGCGACTCCGCGTCCTCGTCGGGATACTCGACGACGTACTCACGGTACCTCGGGCCTGGTGCTCCCGCCGCCGCCGCTGAGCCTTGAGGCTCCCAGCCCCTTGCTAGAGGGAAGATGGAGTGCCGTTCCTCGCGCTCACGCCGCAGCCTTTCGGTCTCGTGGCTGTGCCGGCGCTCGCCCTCGTGCGCCGACCCAGCCGAGGCAGCGGGAGGAGGAGGTACTGCGGCCGATGGCGCTCCGGTGTCCCACACGCCCGGCTCGGGCTGCCGCCTCTCTCGAGGAGCTGGGCGTGGCTCGTTGTGCCCATGGCCACGCCGGCCCATCGGTGGCGGCTGCGGCTGTTGCTGCTGCGTGGCTGGCCGCGAGGCGCGCTCAGGATAGAGCAGGCCGCCCAAGACGGATGCTGCGGGGTCGTACTCAGGGTGCGGCCGCCGATGGTTGCCATCCATCGAGGGTGGACCGTCGCCAAAGTCCGACTCCGAGGCCCTCGCATCCCCCGGTGCGGCTGCGCGGCGTTCCCGTGCGGCCGCAATCGCTGCGGCAGCATACGGCGTGAGAACCGGCCGACGACCACAGTCGGAGGTGGCGCCTATGATCAAGTTGTTGCGTGTGGGCGGACCATAGCGCTCGTCCTCGAATCCCGCGTGCGATGGTGGTCTTGAGGAAGCGACAGCTTTTTCCGGATAGAGTAGCGAGGAGAGCTCACCGTGCCTGGCGTACTCGGGATGCACGGATCCGCCGCTGCGTGTGGGTGGTGGGTTTCCTCCAGCAGCGCGGAGCTCTCTGAGGGCGCGCATCGGAGTGGACTGGACTGTTTCGTTGTGTTCCTAGGCTCCCTCCTCAAAGGTGTTGTGAATGTGAATGTTTGTCGGGTGTCTGCTAGTGAGAGTTTGCTGCAGCGACTCAAATCTCGAAGTGGGTGTGGGGCTCGGATTTAAAGATTGAAAAACGTCCGAATCCGAGCGGAGAACACGCCACTCTCACGTCCCTCGAGTGATCTCTCGAGTCCATTGCTCGAGTCTCGACTCTCTGCGTAGCCGCGTGGGCGACGATTGGACAACATTCTTTCCTTCAATGCCGGAAGTAGGAATCCCTACGTTGCCGGATGGGATGCAATCAAAAGCGGTGGTCACATGCGGCGGCGGTCAATGGCACACAAGTCGTGAGCCGGTGCCGCGCACCCGTTGCACTTCGGCATCGCACATCAAGCACGCCTGCACATGCACCCCAGCACGACTCCATAATGCAAAGCTCCTCCGAGCACAACTCGTATGCCGCATGTGAGCGGTCGGGTTGCGAGCCGGCCCTTCATGGCATGGAAGTTGCTGGTGGTGAAAGCCCACGGCGTGACAAGAGGGCCACGCGAGAAATCTCGTCGTGCAAGCTCAGGCTCAAGGGCCTATATCTCAATGCGAGCGAGCCATCGCGACACCAATGACCACAGCAACTGCGGCCGCCGTGGCGACGAGCTTGAGGCTAGGTGGGCGGTACGAAGGCACGCGGGGAGGCGCGAAGGGAAACGGCTTGCGGGCGACAAAGTCAAACCCGAGCGTTGTCGGCGAGGTCGCGAACTTGGTCGGTCCGGAGACCCGGGTAGATTCGAAGCCGGTGGCTGTGAGCAGGTGCAGGTAGTCCTGCACAGGCACACAGCCCGAGACTCACTCAGACCAGCCCCCGCTCACGCTCTGGGCAGGCTGGGCGGGCTGTCACGCTGCTGCTGCAGCGTCCACCACGGGCTCTTCCACCTTGCACAAGTCGCACAGATGGAAGCGGCCACCTGGCTTGAGGATCCGGAAGGCTGATCGGAATGCCGCAGCCTTGTCGGTGGTCAGGTTAAACACGCCGTTGCTCATCACGAGGTCGGCGACGTTCTCGTCGACCAAACCCTTGAGCAGTGTCCCGTCATCTAAGAGGCCGCGCTTGAAATCGATCACGGGCGCGCAGTCGGGCGCGAGCTCAGCAACATTTTGCGAGGCACGGTCGAGCATTTTCTGTGTGAGATCAATGCCAATGACACGGCCGGTGGGACCCACAAATTTGGCTGCAAGTATGCAGTCGTGGCCGGCGCCGCATCCAAGATCGACAACAGTCTCTCCGGCGCCAGGGAAATAGCCGGGACTCAAGAGCAGCGGGCAACCACCGCCACATGCTGCCTTGAAGAGCTTCTTGTGGAGCTCGTCGGAGGCCTTCATGCCAAGCCTGTTGAGCAGCTCGTGAGTGTACCCCCATGTGTGCACCGCGCCGTAGTACTTCTCGCCAAGGGCGAGCGCGGCGTAGTCTTGCTCGACAACGGCCCGCAGCTTGTCGGCGGCGACCATGAGGTGATGAGAAGAACGGTCGGTGGAATCACGAAGAGAGGACTGGCATGTGTGGACGGTCCCGACGAACGCTTCACACCCGCGTGCTGCGCGTGGATCGCGTCTGCGACGGCGCGCTAAACCGAAAAGTCGCCGAAACAAGTTATTACATCAGAACTTGAAAAAGCAAGCGGCCGGCGACGTGCACTCGACGTGCCAGTCCGCGGAGGCCCGAGGCGGCCGCTCGCTCGCATCGCTCACTCGCGAATAGCGCTCAAGAGCGTGGCGCGCTCAGATGGCTCGTCGCAAGGGAGGAAGGCGCATTAAGCGCAAGACGCAGAAGGTGACGGACACGGCCGAATCGACCACCGACATTCCGCCGCGAGCGTTCGTCTTCTCCAAGGGCGCCGTGCCCGGCAAGCTCAAAGCACTCGTCGAGAACTTGAAGCGCGTGCTCTCGCCGAATACGGCGACGGCGCTGCGTGCGCAGAAGAGAAACAAGCTGCGCGACTTTGTCGACGTCGCGGGCATGCTGCATGTCAGCTTCTTCCTGATCGTCTCCGCGACGGACAAGAACTCGTACTTGAGGCTCGTGCGCTGCCCTCGTGGGCCGACGCTCACGTTCCGGATCACGAGTTTCTCGCTAGGCTCAGACATTGCATCAGCGCAGCGTAAGCCCTATTCGGCCGGCCACTCGGTCTGGCAGAGCGCGCCCTTGCTCATTCTCTCCAACTTTGACAAGAGCGTCCAGCACGAGGCCCTGTCAGCCACTATGCTCCAGAACCTTTTCCCGACGCTCAATGTGGCGACGGCGCGGTTGGCGAGCTTTCGGCGCGTGGTGCTCGTGCACCAGCTTCCCGCGGCCGAGGGCGGCGGCTGCGAGCTCCGCCAGTATGTGATCAAGGCCGCGCCGACGGGCGTGTCCAAGGGCGTCAAGCGGCTCGTACGCGGCGACAAGCTGCCCTCCCTGGGCAGGTACTCGGACATGGCCGAGTACCTGACGCGTAAGGGGTACTCGAGCGAGAGTGGCGCCGAGACGGACGAGGAGGACAAGACCGAGCTGCCCCAGGACTACCTCCACGGGCGTAACACGCGTTCACAGCAGCGCGTCTCGATCAAGCTGCACGAGGTGGGCCCTCGCATGTCCCTCGCTCTGCTCAAGGTAGAGGAAGGGTTGTGCGACGGCGCGACGCTGTACCATGCGCTCGTGAGCAAGACCGAGGAGGAGGCCGCCGCCATCGCCGAGCGCGTCGAGGCTCGTGCGGCCCTCAAAGCAGAACGGAAGCAGCAGCAGCAGCTCAACGTCGAGCGTAAGAAGCTGGAGGCGGCGGAGAAGACGACGCGGCGCAAGCGGCGGCGCGGCGAGATGGGCGACGACGAGGAGGAGGATGACGAGGGTGGCACGGAGGCGGCCGATGTCGCCTACGGCAATGGCGGCGGCGCAGAGGACGACGAGGACGACGACGCCGAGTGGTACCGTCGCGAGGTGGGCGAAGAGCCGGCGCCCGAGCTGGCTCTCAAGAGTGGCGGAGGGCGAGCAGCAAAGCGGCCCAAGGTCGTCCAGAGCGAGAACGAGAGAGCGCCTGCCCCCTATGCCAAGGCGGCCGCCGCCATGCGCGGCAAGCTCATCGGCGGCGGCAAGCGCAGCCCTGGAGGTGGCAAGGGCAGCCCTGGAGGTGGCAAGGGCAAGGGCAAGGGCAAGTGAGCATTTGAGGACTGTCGTGGTACAGTACACATCCCGCCCGTCGCAAGCGGCCTCACCACAGCGGTATCTCTGTTTCCTCAGAGCCATGCAGGCTGGGCAATGGCAAGGGACCGCAGCCTGCCGCACGCTCGCGCGCTCACAGACCCCGCCGCGCCCGCGGCGGTTCGTGGCTTCGTGCCGTGCGAGCGCACCATTTTACACGCACATGGTCTCTCACACCTTTAGCGCTTTAGGAAAGGGTGACTTTAGTAACGCGTAAAGCGTAGAACGGCACCTGTGTACATATAGCGTATTGCAGCGTACTCGCATTTCGCAGGGGGACATACAATAAATAATTAGCTCGGTCAGACGGCCTGGGGAGCGAAAATTGACCATCGCCAAAATGATCAATTCTGATGATGTCTCTATGGAATAAGGGTGCCCTAGTGATGGGGATCAGGGGCCTATGCTCGGTTC
>PJAB01000666.1:0-22351 GCA_002887195.1 Chrysochromulina parva | reverse complement strand
CCCACAGTGTTCAAAGCCTATGGGGTAATTACCTGAGTAGTGGGAAGGTCCCCCTAGGTCAAAAAAGTGCGCCCCACAGTGTTCAAAGCCTATGGGGTAATTACCTGAGTAGTGGGAAGGCCCCCCTAGGTCAAAAAAGTGCGCCCCACAGTGTTCAAAGCCTATGGGGTAATTACCTGAGTAGTGGGAAGGTCCCCCTAGGTCAAAAAAGTGCGCCGAAGAAACAGGGACGCTCAGACCCAACAATGGGTGGTTTGCCCCCGCCTCGGATTTTTTCGCTTCGGGAGAGGCTTGGGAATGTAGCGCTGCCGACGCACACCGGACACGAAAACGCTACATATCCTCGGGGTTCCGCGCCTGGTCCGCGTAGACGTGACTCAGTTGCACGAACGCAAACACCAAACTCCGTACATTACAGTAAGCGGTGTCGTACCTGCCGTCTCGGCTTAATCGGTGTCGTACCTGCCACCTCGGCTTTTCCCGCGGTTCGCGCGTACCCGGGACGGCCCGGCCCTCATGCGCGGACCCTGCTTGTGGGGGCGCGCAAGATCGTGCTCATTTGTACAGGTCCACCATCGGCGGTTTATCGCGATGCCGATCAGATTTGACGCTCTCTGATGACGCTATGCCCGGTAACTTACTGGGCGGTGGTGACTCGGGCGAGGAGGCAAGTACTTGCTTCTTCGCTTCGTTATACTTGCGCAGGGCCTCGACCGAGAGAGCTGGGGATTTCAAACCTTTCGCCTCGGCTGCAATGAGTGCTTTCGCCTCAGGTGATCTCGATGTCGTTGCATTCATGTTGCTACCACAGCCACTGAACTGCTTCGTGAGACTGATGATGGATGAGTCTCGTCGCAGAGCCTCTATCTCCGCACTCGTACTGCTGTCTGCACCGGTCGCCACCGGCGACGGCCGCATGGGCGGCGATGGAGCTCCTCTTGGAGTTACTTGGTCGAGGGGCTTCCTTGTCACAGTCGAGACGTACCCTGCGAGCGTCGGTGGAATGTGCTCAGCAGACAACCTGGGGTGAATTGGCAGAGCACGCGGCACGCACTAGCAGCAATGCCCTTGGTCGCCCTGACCACGACCGGCCGCGTCCACATCACTTCGTTTGTATCAACATTCCAGAAGTACGTGCGACCTTGATCGTCTTGAACCGCCTCCCAGCCTTCGGGCAGCTCTTCGGTTGTCGAGGCTAGGCTCATAATGATTTCGTGGGAGCGACTCTCCAGGCTCTTTTCACGGGTTGGGGCCCCCTGACGCCCTCCATTTTTCGCGGCGTAGAAGATGATTAATCACAGGAGCGTGGGCTTCTGCTCGCTGCATGTACAGTCATGTACATGTACATATACACTCCTCCACACGTCACTTGCAGCGATATGACATCGCGGAAAGTACATGTAATTCCGCAAGTTTGACGGCGACGCGCCAGGAGTTGCTCGCCTCTCTCTCGCCTGTAAGGTGCTTCCTCACCATGGCGCGCATGAATCGCAGGGACTGTCGCACGCGTACGCCAAAGCTTGGCAATGCCAAACTGGATCGCGTCGAGGCGCTCCAGAAAGCCATCCGCAAGGCCAAGAAGGAGGGGCGCCCGCTGCCGGCGCACGCAGAGAAGGGGCTTCCGGCCGGAGGCGCGAGCACAGCTGCAGCACCGGCGGCCGAGCTGTCGACCTCGGCGTCCGACTTTCTGAGTCAGATGCGCGCCGCCGCCGCAAAGGAGGTCTCGCAGCTGCGAGAAACAGCGGCAGCTCGCTCCAGCTCCAACAAGAAGCTTCGCGCAGCGGTACCAGGGGGCAGCAGTAGCTGACTCTCGAGTTTACCTGAGAATTGTCTTTGCGTTTGAGAAATTGCCCGTAAAAACGCACATGCACGTACACATGCCCTTCGATGCATTGCAGGTCCAGCCTGTGTAGTGCCTCTGGGCGCCGCGCCGCGATCTCAGCCAAACTCCACCTCGCCGTCAGAGTCGTCCTTGCTGGTGCGTCGCGCGCGCGCGCGCGCAGGCGGCGCAGCAGTACCAGCGGCTCTGCCCGCGCTCGGATGCGGCCCATCCTCATCATCCTCATCGTCCTCGTCTTCTGAAGAGGATTCCTCGCGCTCCGCCCTCATCGAGCCAAACTCCACGCTCGCCGATGCACCGGGCCGTGCCAGGGCAACAACTGCAGGGGCAGCAGCCGCTCGAGCAGCTGGGGGAGGAGGAGCCATAGCCCTCGACGCACCG
Organism: Chrysochromulina parva; assembly: GCA_002887195.1. Lineage (NCBI taxonomy): Eukaryota > Haptophyta > Prymnesiales > Chrysochromulinaceae > Chrysochromulina > Chrysochromulina parva. Next base: position 20,130 of record PJAB01000666.1, on the reverse strand, counting down.
GCAGATGTGAACGCCGCTGCTCCGGTCGCTGCCGTGTCTGCGACAGATGCCGGCGGCGCCGGCGGCGCCAGGGGCGATGGATGGGCCACAGGAGGCTTAACCTGCGCCACTGTCGTCAAGGGAGGCGCCACGGCTGCTGTGGGCGGTGGTGGCGGCGGCGGCGGCACCGTGCTTGGTGGCGGTTCTACGAGCGCGGCCGGCGGAGGCACGACTGGATTCGGCTGGGTCATGGCAGCTCCAGGCGGTGGCGGCTGTGGCGGCGGTGGCAGCGGCGCAGCAGATGTCACTCCAACCCCTTGGACGGATGCCCACGCAGCCTCCGCCTCCTCGAGCGACAACTCGGCCAGGCCGAGAGTCGGAGGCGGTGGCGGTGGGGCTGCTGCTTGCACGGGGCCACTGCGCGGATCTCGATAATAGCCTACGCCACTCTCGCCCGCACGGAATGAGAAGCCCGGACGAGCACCTCCGAAGGCGGCGGCGGCAATGAAGGCTGGCACGGCCTCGGATCCCAGATCAAACGCCGGCGGCGGAGGTGACGTCACACTCCATGCGTCCGAGGGTGCGGCCAGCTGCGCGACGCGCGGTGCAGGGGACTCGGGCAGCACGTCCTCGTCGTCATCCTCTTCGACCGGCCTCACTGGCTTTGATGGGGCTGCGCCTCCCATCGCGGCGCCGAGCAAGGCCGAGTAGGCCGCGGAGGCCTTGTTTGCGGCAGGCTTCTTATTGGTCTGAAGCACGACATTGCGCGCATCCGCGCTGTCGCTCGCGAGCGCGGCCGACCGCGCGCGGCCGACGAGGAAGCTCATGTGCTAATGAAAACGAAGTGTGATCGCGCGCATTATATTCACACTAAGTATCGTGTCGACTTCAGCCCACTATAGATGTACAACGCCTCCCTGTGCTCTATCCTGGCTCGCCCCACGTCTCTGCCTTGCCTCTGCAAGAGCCGCCGCAACGGCTTGCTGAGCCTCCGACAGCTGCTGCAACACCCTCACTGATGAAGCCGTCGTAGTGATGGCCGATACATCCCCAGAGGCGTCTCCCTCAGCCTGAAGATCCGCAAGCTCCTCCTCCTCAGCACCGCCCCCGAAACTCACTTTTTCCGCGTCGGAGAAAGCGATGGGTCTTCTCGCCAACGCTTGGGAATCCTTAAGGGAATCCCCATCGAGCGGCCTGAAGAAGCTGTGCGCCGTGATGGGCGTACCCGTACTATCGCCATGGCCATCCTCTGGATCCCGACCCGTACGAGGTGGGAACACCCTGAACGCTAGTTTGGAGGCCAGGACGTGCGGCTGCTTCTTCAGCTTCGAGGCCAATCCTGCGTCCTCGATCCTGCAGATTCGGCAGAGACCATCAATCTCGCCGTTGGCAAGCAGCCAATCGATCAGCCGTTGGCGGCACGCATCGAGCCGCACCACATCTTGCAGCTCACACATCTCCACGGCGCCTTTGGAAGCGTGCTCTGTTCCAGGGGGGCAGCTGTCCTGCCTGGAAGCAGCGCCGTCCTCGAGGCGCTCGTATCGCTTTTTGTGTGCACGGGCGGGCACACGCGAGATCACACGGGCGGGCAGATGGACGCCGCTACTGCGTTCAAGTCGTCCACGAGCTGTTGACAATTCCGATGGTGAAGGTTCTGGCAAACCACACGATGCTGATCTTCTACGCCGATGGCGATGGCGGCGTGCGCACCATAGTACCACAAAGAGAGCAAATGTGCAGAGCGACCCCAGCAGCACTCCAGCGATTAGCACCGCCACTGACGATGCGTCCATCACACCCATGCTCGCAAGAGGTTGGACAAGTCTCCGCGCAGAGACCCGCCATTTGGGGAAGGCGTGTCTTCTTTAAAACAGATGCATGCCGTCTCAACCGAGGAGGTGTAGAGAGTCGATGTTAAAGCGTGAATACGCAGTGAAAACCGGAGCTGCCGTTCTTCTAACCGGATAGCACCTCCGAGTGGTGTGGTCGCCGACGTCCCTCCTGCTGTCGCTCGCAGAGGCCACGCTCCGCGTGGCGCATCTGCGGTTCAGTGGCGATGACTTCACTTGGAGAGGGTCCTTTCGCGGACAGGGCTCGTGAGGTCGCCGTGTGGCTCCTTGTAACGGCGGCAATCGTCGCCGCGGCGCTTTCACGCGAGCTCAGCTGCACTGGATTGCTCAGTTGCACTCTCGACATGATACATGACTTTGAGTTCCAGGTACGGTGCGCATTGTCGCTGCCGATCGCTTGCGTCATCTACCTTAGCTTTGGCTTCTTCGCCAACTCCATGTTCCCGCGGACGGTCATCGAGCGCGGCGCACGCCCCCCAGTCCATTCGTGGCATCGCTTCGACGGCGATGTGAATTGGAGCATCGTCGGCCTTCTTGCTGGCACGCCGATGATCCAAATCATCCACCACGCGAGCGACAAGTATGGCGTCGCGTCCGGCATGCGCCTCTACAAAGACCCTCTGGAGTACGGCTGGGTATGGGCATTCGCGCAGGTGCCAGTGTACCTCGGACTGTGGGATCTCGTCTTCTATGTGCTGCACCGCTTCGTCCTGCACCACCCCATGCTATACCGGTACATCCACGGGAGTCATCACGCGTTTCGCCCTCCGACCGCATGGGCTGGCATTGCCGTTGGACCGATTGACGTGATCTTCGAGGGGATCCTGCCCTACGCCGTACCCCTCTTTTGCGGATTGCCGTTTCACGAGTACACGGTGAACGCGGTCAATGCTCTCCTCACACTCCATGCGTGCGTGCTGCATTCGGCGTGCCACCGCCAGTACGGCGAGATCTCGGGCTGGCTCGGCTGGCTAATGATCTCGCCCATCGGGCACAACATGCACCACAACTTCGGCGAGCGCAACGCGTGCAACTTCGCGCCCATCTTCAAGATATGGGACCGCGTCGGCGGGACACTCAACGAGGGGGAGCCCTTTTGGTGGGAGAGTGATCGCAAGGCTGCAGCGACCAAGGGCCAATGAGGACAATCATAAGCGTTGTCACCGACGCGAACGACCGAGATGGGGCGATTTGGGGCGAGTCGAGAGACGGCGACGCTCCCCTACGGAACTCGACTGTGTGAGGTTCGTATGAGCACGTTCGCGAAGAGCGGACGGTACGGTTCGGTTGTAAAAAAGCTATGTTGGAACATAGATTCAACATCCCAGGACGTCATCCCAACGCGCGACGCACGTCCGCGACCACCGAGAACGAAGACCCGGCCCATGCACACAGCAGAATATCGAAAACACCGCACGTAGGGACCCACACACAACATGGATTGCTTCTGTCCGCGCCAGCCTGCGCAACACGCCTGCGCTACGGCGCTCCTTCCGTCCCTCTGCGTCCCGATTCGACGCGCATTTTACCGCCGCATGGCCCTCGTCCGCATTGCTGCCCTTCCATTGCGACGGCGTCGGCGAGTGCTTCGGCCTCCTATGGCACAAGCGCTGTGTTCAGCGCACCTGTTTGCTTCCACAGCCGACTTAACCTCCGACGGCTAGGAACGAGAGCTTCCAGCATAGCTGGATCGCGCCGTAGGAGCTCCGCGGAGGAAGCAGGCGCGGGGCAGCCGCACGACAAGGCGCACGTCGCGTGCATGAACACCGGAATGCGTTGGCACTCGCCTTTTTGGGCCCACGCGGCGCAAGGCATGTCCTTCGCGTCGGTGCATGCCGTGGTCGGAGAGCTGACCGCGGTCGGGGCCGGTGAGTGCTGCGGCTCGGTCGAGGTCGGCCCTTCGACCTTCCTCGGTGAGCTGACCGCGGTCGGGGCCGGTGAGTGCTGCGGCTCGGTCGCGGCCGGGGCCGGTGAGTGCTGCGGCTCGGTCGAGGTCGGCCCTTCGACCTTCCTCGGTGAGCTGACCGCGGTCGGGGCCGGTGAGTACTGCGGCTCGGTCGCGGCCGGGGCTGGTGAGTGCTGCGGCTCGGTCGATGTCGGCGCATCAAGTGAGGCGGGCAAGGTCGGCGTGGGCTTGGCAAACTTCGTGGGCGGCAGTTTCGAACCCGGAGCGAAGAGGGACGCGCCATTCGGGTCCTTGCACGACAGGGCGCATTTCGAATTCATAAAGACGGGCATGCGCTCGCATTCGCCCCGAGCGGCCCATTGGGCGCACGGCACGTTCGGTGCGTCGGCCAGCGGGCCTGCCGGGACCGACGCGATTGGGCTGAAGATCGGGCTGCCAGAAGTCGGCGCACCGAGAGGGGCCGGGTGGGCATCGTCAGCTGCCGCCTTGTCAGCCGCCGCCTTGTCGGCGGCTGCCTTGTCAGATGCTGCCTTGTCAGCCGCGAGGTGCTCGTAGAAGTCTGGGGTCGGCTTGCTGGAGATGAGCCTCGAAAAAGGGTTCGTGGGGGCGGGGCAGCCGCACGACTCCGCGCACGACGTGTGCATAAACGATGGAATGCGATCACACTCGCCCCGTTTGGCCCAGATGGCACACGACACTGTCGGGTCATCGTGTCCCCAGTGGCAAGGCGTACTTGAGTACAGCTGCGGAAGCGCGGGGATTGCAAGGACGAAGTGATGATCCTCCTCCGCTACGTACTCTGGATCCACGACCGACTGGTCGCGCGACACTTCCACTACTTCGAGGCTGTCGAAGAGCGTTGGCTTCTGAGCGCACTTGGGATCCGTAAAGGTGACGCATGGGCTCATGTCGCGCAGCCAAATGTCGGCACCGTTGGGCCCGCCGCCGTCGGTGCGGGCAAACCGTCCATCGGTGACAGCATAGGTGATCTCCCGCCAGCGTGAGGTGCCGGTTGTCTCGACGATCCAGCCCCGGGGGCCGTCCAACGCGTCGTACCCAACGTAAAACTGGCCGATAGACGTGTCGAGGAACACGACGCGCAGGATCAGGTCGCGTTCCTCGGTCAGCGGCAGCCCACCCCACAGTCCCGGGTCCAGCGTGAGCTCGATAGTCGCTTGCGGGCGCGCGAATCCGCGCGAGTAGCGACCGTACATTTGGTCCGTGGGCCCCTGCCACCAGTAGCCCTCACTCTCAGGGGTGTCCCGGCGTTGCATGAACATGCCGTAGTCGCTCCGCCAAACGTCCAGGTTGACGTCGTTGGTGCCGTTGCCATAGTCGAGCGCCACCTTTCCCTCTGGAGTGGACGGATCGATTTCGTTGCGGCAACCAGTAGCTTCGAAGGACCGGCAGATGGACGCTTGCCGATTCGCAAGCAACACTTGGCTCTCAGACGACTGCGAGTTGCGCAAGGACATGGTCTGCCAGCCTCGGGGTAGCGCGCCATACTCCGCCTCGGGGAAGCGCTCCACGTCGAGCGTGTCGAGGCCGTCCCGGAAGCCAATCCAGGCCCCGGGAGATTGCCAGGCATAGCGGATGCTCGTGTACCGATTCAGAAACCTCCAGACACCATCGAATGGAGACGGGTACGTCAGGAAATCCTTCGAGACCGTGAGCGGAATGTTCCAGTAGTCGATGCGAATCGTGAGCGCCCACATGGTCGCGGCATACAAGTGCCAGTTCTGCACCAGACAGCTTGGCGCGACCGGCCCCGCGCCCAGCTGTCCGCGATTGCCCTCCTCACCCGTCCAGCACCAGAACTTGTCCAAGTCGGCACGGGCGCGCACGGGCCCATCGTCCGTCACTCGGAAGATGTTGAGCATCGAGTGGACGACACGCGTGCGTTCACCCGACAGACCGCCGCCCTCACCCTCGCTGTTGCGCATCAGCCACGAGCCGGGCGCGTACTCGTCGAGCCAACCGTTGGAGAAGAGCTGCATCTCGTCCATCCGTTTCTCAGTCTGGCTCGCGCTATTCCTGCCGTTGGCAAGGTTCACCCATGTTTTCGGCTCGTCGCTCGTCACCATCATCCGCAGCCAGCCGTCCTCGATGTGCGACGCGTAGACGCTGTTGTAGAGGAAGGCGGTCATGTTCTTGGCGAATTGCTCAAACTCCGGCCGCCGAGATACGACAAGACCCGTCCTGGTGGCACCGCTGGGGCACCAGAACAGATCCAACGACTCATCGCGTGGTGGCGCAAACGCATCAAAACCGCAGTTGCCGCACCGATTCCACCTCGCATCCACAGCCGACGGTTTGCCTTCCTCATCTGTCCAGATGTAGTCGGCTTCGGTACGATTCGGGTTGAAGGTGACGGGCGTGTTCTCGTAGCCGGCACCGAGCGACGCTTGCATGTACAGGATCCGAAGCTCGCTGTTGACCATGCGCATATCATTCAGCTTCGCCGCGAGCGCTTCGTGTGCGCGCTTGTAGCGAGACAAGTAGTTGGGGTGGTGGAAGTTAGGCACCGCATAGTCGACTTCATCGCAGGTCGCCCACGTCGTAAACGGACGAGTGTCCGTCAGGTCGAGAGGATCGCGCCGCTTCTTGCAGACCTCAAAGTATTTGGACACCTCGAAGGGCGCCTCAAAGAGCCATTGAGGGTAGTAGTTGGGACCCGAGAGGAAGGTGATCCCTACTGCAAACGGCAGGTGGGAGTGGCGGCTCTTCGTTACATCGAGCAGCAGCGTGTCGAAGGCAGACCAGTCGAACTCGTCTGGTTTTGGCTCGAACTGCGACCACCGGAGGGCGAGGTTGACATTGCGCCACATCGAGCGGTTCTCTTTCTTCACGTTGGTGATCGGGTCCGTGCCATACACTGAGAGACCAGCGGCCAATCCATCCAAGGCCCACGTGCGCCACGCGTCCTCTGTTGTCGAGTCTCCAAAGCAAATTGAGCCGCAGCCCTGGCACTCGGGGCGCAGACTGCAGCGCGTAGTCATGACGAGGCACGACTCTGGGTCGCATCTCGAGAGGAGGGCATCATTGCCCCAGCCATCAGCGGGCGCTTTCGTGACGGTATTCGCATCCGCCGGATCAATCTCCTCGGCGAGGTCAACCTCCTGCATGCTGCCCACGCTGTCCTCGCCGCACGAGATTTCAACGTCCGGCATCGTCTCAGCCTGGTGCTGCCATGGGCGCTGCCCCGCTACGGGCGCCGCTGCGTCAGAGTCGGGATGCCAATGGTGGAAAGCAAGCCCATCCTCGGGCGCTGCTGTGTCCGGCACGGTCAAGGTCGGCTCATTGACCGTGGTCGGCGAAGTCGGCGTCGGCGAGATGAGCGTGGGCGGGGTTAGGACTACAGCAGCCGGTGGTTCGTCCGCAGCGGGCGCCGCGGGGCAGCCGCACGAAAAGGCGCACTTTGCGTGCATGAACACTGGAATGTGATCGCACTCGCCCGACTTGGCCCACGCGGCGCACGGGAAAGAGGCATCGTCCATGCACGGCAAGCTCGCCGAATCGTTCTCCGTCGGTGAGCCGACGTCTGCCGTTGCTGGCGCTATCGGTGCGGTCAAGGTCGGGGCATCGACCGTGGTCGGCCAAGTCGGCGTCGGCAAGGTCGGCGAGGACGGGGTTACGACCACAGCAGCCGGAGGTACAGCCGCAGAGGTTGCCGCGGGGCAGCCGCACGAGAAGGCGCACTTTGCGTGCATGAACACTGGCATTTTCTCGCACTCGCCCGATTTGGCCCACTTGGCGCACGTCACTAGCGGGTCGTCGGTGCACGTGCTGGCTGGGCCCAGGGCGGTTGGGATCTGCATCGTCTTCACAGTTCGGATCTGCCGAGCTTTCTCTGACCAGCTACGGTCCCAGCCAGAGGTCCATGGCGGCAGAAGCGTCGAGGGCTTCACAGTTGAAGGTTTCGGCGGCGGGCCGCAATCGTATACGGCCGCCTCTTCCATGAGCTTGGATTTGGTCATCGAGTTGAAGATGAGCTCGCGTGGCTCACGTGACAGCAGCTCGTTGGCCGACGAGCTATTGAAGCTGCTCTCGGCATCCATCGGCCGAAGCTTCTTGAAGCGCCAATTCATTCCCTGATGGGCAACGCCACTCCACGGCACGGGCACGCCGAGCATGCGGTCGATCAGGCAAAGCGTCTCGCGCATAAGGCTCATGTGCCCGATGAGAGCGAGGCCCACGTCTGCAGTGGCATTCGGACAGTGCCGGAAGAGCACCTCGTTATCTTGCGTGTTGTCCGATTGCCAGCGTTCGCACGAGTCGAGAGGCTCCTCTGCATGAAGCTGTGTGTGCATTTCCTGGATGGGGACGTTGGACCAGGCAAAGTTCAACTTGTAGATGGCCCTGAGCTGGAAGCTGTCCATCTTTGGGTTACGGCAGTTTTGGTTCTTCAAGCACTCAGCAGTTGCAACGGGCGCAAAGTCCGCCACTGTCCCACCTGAACGATTGGTCAGCCAACTCGAGTTCGCCGTCGCAGGGTCTGTGTCCTTTGAAGCCCACGTATAAAAGTCCGGATACGGCCGCGCGAGAGTCTTGCCCATATCGAGATCTGCCTGATCATGGTCGTGCGCCTCTGGTCCAATCATCTCGTGGAAGAAGGAGACGCGATGAGGAAGGACATCACGAATCATAAAGATGACCTCGATCTTCCTGTTCGCCAACTTCGACGGACGAATGATGTCCACGAACGCGCGCACTTGCATGTGACTGAACGCGATGATCACGTTTCCTCGCGCAGCCACCTCATCTTCCGCCAACCTGAATTCATCTTCATCGAATCCAGCTGAGCGTTGCGATCCGGGCACGATGTACTTGCCGGGGAGCATCCCAAGATAGTCGCTGAGCGTCGTCCCGCCCGTTTTCGGCACGTGGTGAAAGTAATAGAGAGGGTAGTCAGACGATGCAGTGACGTTGAAAAGCTTCGTCTTGTTGCCATCGCCGGCTCCGGCCCAAGTTGCGATCGGGGAGATGGCGGTGATGGCAGTGATCGAGGACACATTGCCGATCGCGTCGGAGGCGGTGACGGTGGCAGTGTTCGGTGTGAGCGGCCCCGCGCCATATTTAGGTTCTCGCAGGGCCGCCTCTGTTGGCTGCTCCAAGCACCCATACTCCTCCGCGAAGGCTTCGAAAGCATCGAGAGCGCGAGCGACGTAGTAAAACTCTCTCTGCTCCCTGGCGAGCAGGGCTACCATGACGTCCTCGTCGACATTCGCGAGGAACTTGGACGGCACGGTGGCGCTAGAGCTCTCCAAGGCGGTCTCGTACCGCATCCATGGAATCGGAAGCGAGGTCGAGTGCGCAAACACACACAAGGTCCTGCGTACGTTCTGAGGGTCTCCTACGGGACCCACGTACACGGAGGCGAGGGGGCTTACGGTGCTCCGCGCGTCGACACCGGAAGCGATGGCCGACACATTGCGAGCTCTCCAGACGTCGTCGATGGGAAGGTTGCGAAGCGTGGCATTCAAGCTGTACAGGTACTCCAGCTGGGTCTCACGTACGTACTCGTTGCTTTGCATCCACGAATGCAGCATCGCTCTCGCAAATGTCGTCGAGGACCTCTCGGCCATCTGGCGCCTCTCATTGTCGCTGTAGAAGAGTTGGACGCGATGAGCGAGCACGTCGCGCATGACGCCCAGGATCACCATGGGCCGCTTCGTCTGCGTGCGCACCTTCTGCACCCAAGTGACATCCTCAATCCGACCAAAGGCGATGAGCGCATGCGTCCGGGTGTCGACTGATTCGTCGTACTTGGCTGCGAAGACTCGCTCGTCAAAAGTGGACAGCGCAGTCGAACCGGGAACAATGTACTGCTCGGGAAGCATCGCGAGGAACTGGGCGATCTCGTCGCCGTCGGCATTCGACTTCCACGCGAAGCAGTAGATCGGCTGGATGAAGGTTGAGAACCCAGCGTGGATGAGCCCCGCAGATAGTACTTCTGCGTTGGCAATGCCGTTCCAGCGAGCCGCGCGAATGGAGCGACTATGCTCAACATCGGCAACGGCCAGCTCGACCACGCTGCGGCGGCGGAGGCGTGTGGTACGGTGGGTGTATCCGTGGGGACCATAGCCGGCAGGGTGATGGTGGGGCAGGTTGTCTGGGTTATCGTCGCAGTAGGTCGCCATCGGGCAAGCAGGATCCCTACCGGTGACACCGTATCCATCTTGACCCGGGAGCAAAGTCTTGCATCCTCCAGGATGGTTGTCTCTGCACTTGTTTAGAGGATTGTCTTGGCAGTAGTCTGCACACACTCCAAGTTGGAGTGCGCGCACTTGGCGGACTTGAACTGCGAACGTGTACTCCTCACATTCGCAATTCGAGTCCATGCCGGTGATGCCGTACCCAGGCTGACCCGGTTGCCTAGGTCTGCATCCCGGGGGAAAGCAGGCCCTTTCATCGTCATCGTCAACGCCGGTTCTCCTGCGCCTATCGTTCATGAACATCTCGTAGTCATCGCAGTATCTCGCCATCGGGCAGTTCTCGTCCATGCCGGTGACACCGTACCCAAGCTGGCCCGGTTGCCTAGATCTGCATCCTGGAGGTTTGCACTGGAAAGGATTATCGTCGCAGTAGGGCTCCACCGGACAGTTCGCATCCATGCCGGTGATCCCGTAGCCAGGGTCACCCGGTTCCCTCGGTCTGCATCCTGGCGGTTTGCATTTCTTGTTGTTTGGGTTATCGTCGCAATAGAGCGCCATCGGGCAGTTCGGATCCTCGCCGGTGACACCGTATCCAGACTCGCCCGGTAGCCTCGGTCTGCACCGACCTCCTGGCGGAGGTACGCACCTGTTGTTAGGGTTGTCTTGGCAGTAGTCCGCCCACGGACAGTTTGCGTCCATGCCGGTGATCCCGTACCCATCGTCACCGGGGAGCCGAGGTCTGCATCCAGGAGGTTTGCACTTGTTCCTGTTGGCCGGGTTATCGTCGCAGTAGAGCATCATCGGGCAGTTCGGATCCATGCCAGTAACGCCATAACCATCTTGACCCGATAGCCTATTTCTGCATCCTGGAGGTCTGCAAATATTCCGAGGGTTATCTTGGCAGTAGTCCGCCTCCGGACAGTTCGCATCCATCCCGGTGATCCCGTACCCAGGGTCTCCCGGTGACCTAACACTGCATGCTGGGAATTTGCACCTGTTCTTGTTGTTTGGGTTATCTGGGTTATCGTCGCAGTAGGTCGCCATCGGGCAGTTCGGATCCTCGCCGGTGACACCGTATCCAGACTCGCCCGAAAGCCTAGGTTTGCACCGTGGGGGAGTGCACCTGTTTTTAGGATTGTCTTGGCAATAGTCCGCGTCCGGACAGTTTGCGTCCTCGCCGGTGATCCCGTACCCAGGATCACCTGGTTGCCTCGGTTTGCATGCTGGGAATTTGCACCTGTTCCTGTTGAACGGGTTATCGTCGCAGTAGAGCGCCATCGGGCAGTTCGGATCCTCGCCGGTGACACCGTATCCAGACTCGCCCGGCAGCCTCGGTCTGCACCGACCTCCTTGGCCTGGAGGCACGCACCTGTTGTTAGGATTGTCTTGGCAATAGTCCGCCTCCGGACAATTCGAGTCCATCCCGGTGATCCCGTAGCCAGGGTCGCCCGGCTGCCTAGGTCTGCATCCAGGAGGCTTGCACCTGTTCTTACTATTTAGGTTGTCTGGGTTATCGTCGCAGTAGAGCTCCATCGGGCAGTTCGGATCCTCGCCGGTGACACCGTATCCAGACTCGCCCGGCAGCCTCGGTCTGCACCGACCTCCTTGGCCTGGAGGCACGCACCTGTTGTTAGGGTTGTCTTGGCAATAGTCCGCCTCCGGACAATTCGAGTCCATCCCGGTGATCCCGTACCCAGCGTCGCCCGGAAACCTAGGTCTGCATCCAGGAGGTTTGCACCTGTTCTTTGGGTTGTTCGGGTTGTCTGGGTTATCGTCGCAGTAGAGCTCCATCGGGCAGTTCGGATCCTCGCCGGTGACACCGTACCCAGGCATGCCTGGTAGCCTCGGTCTGCACCCCGGAGGTACGCACCTGTTTTTAGGATTGTCTTGGCAATAGTCCGCCTGTGGGCAATTCGAATCCATGCCGGTGATCCCGAACCCAGGTTCACCTGGTGCCCTCTTCTGGCATGCTGGAAATTTGCACCCGTCGTTATTGTTGTTATTGCCGTTGTTCCCGTCGTTGCCGTTGTTCCCGTTGTTCCCGTCGTTTTCGTCGTTGCCACTGTTCCCGTTGTTGTTGTTATTGTTGTTCACGGGCGTGGCTACGTTGACGGGCGGGGCAACCTTTTCTACGGGCGAGGCATAGAAGGGGTTGTTCATATCCTTGTTGTATGCGTCGAAGTCATCGCAGTATTTCGCCATCGGGCAGTTTGGATCCATGCCGCTGACACCGTACCCAGATTCGCCAGGTACCCTAGCTCTGCATCCTGGAGGTTTGCACTTGTACGGGTTATCGTCGCAGTAGGGCGCCTTCGGGCAGTTCGCATCCTCGCCGGTGACACCGTATCCAGACTCGCCCGGCTGCCTAGGTTTGCACCCTGGGGGTGTGCACCTATTGGAGTTGAACGGGTTATCGTCGCAGTAGAGCTCCATCGGGCAGTTCGCATCCATGCCGGTGACACCGTACCCAGGCATGCCTGGTGTCCTAGGCCTGCACCCTGGGGGTGTGCACTTGTTTCTAGGATTGTCTTGGCAGTAGTCCGCGGCCGGACAATTCGCGTCCTGCCCGGTGAGGCCGTACCCAGGTTGACCCGGTAGCCTCACTCTGCATGCTGGAGGTTTGCACTTGTTGATGGAGGAAGTGGGCCCGTTGTCGGCAGGCGAATAGTAAGGGTTTTTCGGGTTGTCAACGCAGTGCTCCGCTTCTGGGCAATCCGGGTCCTGGCCGGTGATACCGTATCCAGGGGGCAGACCGCAGTAGCTCGCTTGCGGACAATTCGCATCGAGGCCGTCGATGCCGTATCCATACTCGCCCGGTTTCCTTTGTTTGCAGACAGGGAACTGGCACAACGGGAGGATCTTGACTTTGACAGGAGGTGGTGGCGACGCTTCCTTTGGAGGCGGCGGTGGTGACTTATCCTTCGGAGGTGGCGGTGGTGGCTTTTCCTTCGGAGATGGCGGTGGCGGCCTCTCCTTCGGAGGTGGCGGTGGTGGCCTTTCCTTCGGAGGTGGCGGTGGTGGCTTCTCTTTGGCTTGGAAAGTCCGCGGAGGTGGCGGTGGAGACTCCAGGTCTGGGGGCGGAGGAGGCGGAGGTTTGAAAGTTTTTTGTGCAGCCTGCACGTAATGCTGCGCGGCGAGCTTCGCCTCGGTGTGCTCGATCTCCAGAGACTTGAAGAAAGGGCTTCGGCGCATCTTGCGACTCGCCCCCAGAGTTGCCCCCTTCGATCGTCGCCAGCGGCGGCGCTTCAAGTCCTCCACCAGGGCATTCGACGAGTCGACACTTTTGAACTCGACGTGCTCACGCTGGCTGATACCCAAGAAGGGTGACTCGGTATCGACGACGTGGTCCACCACGGCATCGACGCACTCCTGGATGTGGCTCGGCATGGAACAGATCTCGTAGTGGAGAGTCATCCAATCAGCGATGCGCTCGCCGGAGAAGACGTCGCTGCGGAGGCTGTCCGCGTCACGCTGCGCACCGGCGTATTTGATGCAGCTCAGTAGGTCGTCCAAGTTGACGTTGCCTGCCGTGCTGCTCGAGTCCGGCTCGATGCGAACATTCGGGTCTTCGGTGATCCCCTTAGCAAATGAAGTCTCTGCGAGGCAACGATCGAGAAGATTCCAGCGGGTCAGCTCGACGATCTTGTACGTGTCCCAGCTGATCCTCGGCAAAAAGGGCTCGCTGCCGGTGCAGCCTCCTGCCGGCAGGGCCGCGCCATCGCAGTGCTCGCCCGAGAAGGAGCCCTCAAAGTACTTGGGCCCGCCGTCAACGTTGTCGCGCCACGTGTACACCGGCTCGCTTCCGTTCATCATCGGCTGGGCCCACGTGCGCATGAACTTGAGCATCCGGACGGGCTTGAACCCGCACGCCTGGGCGCACGGGACAAGGTCGGATGCCATCGAGAAGACGTTCTTCTCGTACAGGTTCCAGAGAGCCTGGATGCCGCTCAGGTCGGTGTAGTCGGTGCGATCGGGGAACATGGTCACCAGTCGATCCGCCCACTTGCACAGCGTGTCGCCGTGTGTGTCGTGGATTTCATTCTCCTCCGCCTCGTTGCCTTCGGCGGAGAAAGCGTACTTGGAGCTCGTGCACCAGATGTTGCGCTGCTTCACGTACCGGGGCACGTTCTGCGCGACGAAGCTCCAGAGGCAGGCACGCTTCTGCGCGCAGATTGGGATGCTGTCCTGGACGGCCTCAAAGTGGGGCGGGATGAAGCTCTCGCCTGCAAAGGCAACAGTCGGATTGCCCGTCGCGCCCGACGCACAGACATCAGGCGTCTCATCGAGCAGCTCGTAGAACCACTCGGCTCCCGCAAATGGGTCGGCATACAGGAGCGCGCGGATGCTCTCCTTGGACGTATCGGGCGTCTGCCTGATGAAGGGCTCGAGGCCATTCTCGTGCTCCAGGTACTCGCGCACGTCATCGAACGGCTTGTAGATCTCGGGGTCCATCTCGGACTGTGGGTCGAACGGCTTGTTGCGCCCGGACCAGTGGAGCACGGTCGCCTCTCCAAGCACCACAGCGGGATCCAGTTTGTTCAATTTCAAGTCGGCCTTCGAGATGTACCCGAGGCCGTCCACGAAAGCCGGGTCGCCCACAAAGTCATTCCAGCACTTCACCTTGTCCGCAAACGCAAAGTACGGGATCCCGAGTCCGAACGCGAGGGACGTCTCAGGGATCAAACTGGATTCATAGTTGGCGTGCATGTAGCTGTCGAAGACTTCGGTCATCTTCTGCGCCCGCCACTCGGTCAGGTTGATGCGCGACATACCGAAGTTCCAGCGCGGTTGGGCGGCGGCGAGCAACTCCTTGCCGTTGAACCTCTCGCTCCAGCGCATCACCGTGCTTGCAAACTCATCCTGCTGGCAGATGCGGTTCCCGTTCTCCATCGCCTCCTCGGTGCACCCGCTGTATGCGTGTGCCTTGTCCTTGCCTAGGTACGTGACGGGGTAATCCAGCCAGCCCCTGCCGTTGTAGTACGGCTCGTTTCGCATGCATCCGTCGGCCCACAGCCACCCGTTGCACGTTGCGGCGATCACGGGCCCGTCGCCCATAGGGAACTCGAGCGTGGCGATGGGCTTCTGAACGACGATGTCGTCGTCACACAAGAAGAGGGTACCCAGCTCACGGAACGGGCCGAGGTACGGCAGGTAGAAGCGCAGCAGGTTGAAAGGGTCGTGGTGCATGTTGTCGTAGTCCCATGGCTCTGGATGGAGCATGGTCGGTGGCTGATGATCCTGGTCCTGGTCAGCGCCCAGCGAGCCAAACTGAGGCCACTTCCAAAGTGGAGAGATGCCGTCAGCCTCGAGCATCGCCGTCGCCTCGTCGATGCCCATCACATTGATCGTCTGCTTGGGCGACACGGGCAGGAGCGCTGTGTTGAGCCGTTGGAGCAAGGACACGTTGCCTCTTGCTTCACGTTGCATATCGCCGATGAGCCAGACATCGATCTCGCTGTCGGGACTGTTTTTGAAGAGAGACCCAATGGCGACAACGACCGCTTCGAAACGATCCGAAAGGATGACGACGGCCGTGCGCTCCTTCTTCGCCGTTGGGTCATACGAAGGTTGCCTGATTGCGTTGAAGTCGATCGGCGTATGATACGGCGGCGGTGGCGTATGATACGGCGGCGGCGGCGATTTCGAGGGCGGTGGCGGCGGCGGCGACGGAGGCGGAGGCGGCATAGGCGGCGGCGGCGGCGGCGGCGGCGGCGGCGGCGGCGAAAGCGTTGGCGGCGTTGGCGGCGAGTCCGCTGGGACTGTCGGCGCGGTCGACACGGTCGGCGCGGTTGGCACTGCCGGGAAAGTCGAGATCGGTAAATTGACCGGGGTCGGGGCATTGAGCTCGGCCGCCGCCTCGTCGGCCGCGGCCTTGTCGGCCGCCGCCTTGTCGGCGGCTGCCTTGTCGGCCGCCGCCTTGTCGGATGCGGCCTTGTCAGCCGCGGCCTTGTCGGCGGCTGCCTTGTCGGCCGCCGCCTTGTCGGCGGCTGCCTTGTCGGCCGCCGCCTTGTCGGATGCGGCCTTGTCAGCCGCGGCCTTGTCGGCGGCTGCCTTGTCGGCCGCCGCCTTGTCGGATGCGGCCTTGTCGGCGGCTGCCTTGTCGGCCGCCGCCTTGTCGGCCGCCGCCTTGTCGGCCGCCGCCTTGTCGGCCGCCGCCTTGTCGGATGCTGCCTTGTCGGCCGCGGCCTTGTCGGATGCTGCCTTGTCAGCCGCTGCCTTGTCGGATTCCTCCTTGGTAGTGTCCGCGATCGGTGTGGTCGGTGAGCTGACCGCGGTCGGG
Source organism: Chrysochromulina parva (assembly GCA_002887195.1). Lineage (NCBI taxonomy): Eukaryota > Haptophyta > Prymnesiales > Chrysochromulinaceae > Chrysochromulina > Chrysochromulina parva. Next base: position 3,960 of record PJAB01000666.1, on the reverse strand, counting down.
GCCGGTGAGTGCTGCGGCTCGGTTACGTCGGCCAGGGCCGGTGCGGTAAACTCAGTCGGCACATCAATCGTGGCTGGTGCCTTGAGCGTCTTGCATTCCGCACAAGCGTTGCACGGGACAAAGGTGGTGCACTTGACCTCTAAAGAGGCCGTGTGCTCACCGCACCACGACTTGCAATTGTCATTCTCCGCCGGCACAGCTGGGGCGGCCGAGGTCGCGGGCGCTCGGGCCGTGATCGGCGTGGTCGGCTTCGGCAACGTCGAGCCGGGGGCAGCAGCTTGGCCGTTGCAGCCGCACGACAAAGCGCACGTGGAGTGCATGAAGACTGGAATGCGCTGGCACTCGCCCGACTTGGCCCACGCGACGCAAGGGAAAGAGGCGTCGTCGACGCACGGCGAGCTTGCCGCATCGTCCTTCGTCGTTGAGCCGAAGTCTGACGTTGCTGGCGAGGTCGGCCCGGTCACGGTCGGCTCATCAGTGTTGATCATCTTTCCGTTGATCGGCTCGCATTCAGCGCACGCGCTGCACGTGGTATAGGTGCACTTGACCTCCAATGCTGCTGTGTGAGCCGCGCACCACGACTTGCACCCGCCTACCGTCGGCACGATCGTCTCAATGGCCGGCAACGTGAACGCCACGGCTGGCGGCGAGGCTGAGGTCGGTTTGATGGCCTCGGTTGGGGATGGTGCGTGGAGCACTGTGGTGTTCAAAGCCAACGGGTCCCGCTCATCGATCGGGATCGGTGCACTCATGTCGACCCCAGTGCACTCTTCACACGTGGTGCACGGGACATAGGTGCACTTGACCCGCAAGGATGCAGTGTGATCCGCGCACCACGCCTTGCACCCATCCGTCTCCACAAATCCGAGGACAGCTGTCCTCCGGAGGGTCGCCTGCGCGGCATCCACGGTTGAAGACGCGGGGAATCCTGCTGCCGAGGCGACCAAGCAAGCCATAGCCAAGACAGAGCCATAGTCAAGACAGAGCCATAGCCGTGGGTGGCTGCTGATCCTTTGCGAAGGGCGCGCTCGTCGTCGATCGTGTGCGCTTGTTGACCCCATCATTGATGCCTCGGGGCTCACCACATTGGTCATCTGCTGAGCGTCTGTGACGCACCCCAGAGGGATGCGCTCGGCAATTAGCGGTGGGCAACTGCAAGCACCTGCGAGGATGCGAGAAGATCGATCACGCCGGATATCACCAAGGAGCTCAAAGGCATGGGCAGGTCTCTCATCGATCAACGCCATGGAGCCTCGGCTCCGTCCGGGGTGCAACTGTAAGCGTCGCCCTCGAGGCAGCGGCGCCGTTGGGCCAGCGGGACGCGGCCAACTGACGACGGTATTATCGTGCGGAGCTGCCCGCGGAGCTGCCCGCGCGCGTCCCTTGGCGGGCCCGCACGTGCAGCTCAGCCCCAAGGCCGCCTGGGCCGATCGTAACTTTGCGGCATCCAGAGCGGGTCCAGCAGCCGGGGGTCTTGCGGCAGAGGGAGCACGCTTCGTCCGGGACAGGCGATCGACTGAAAGATGGGCACCCAAATAGGCCATGAATCTGAAATCGGCTGCCCCACCGTGCTGAGGGACGGCACGAGGCATTCGAGGGCACTTGCCTGAAAAATAGGAGTCCTAATTTGGGTCGTTTCGAAGAGGGCCAACCCGACTCAAAAAGGAAATCCTGGTGAACGCAAAAATTTGGTGCTGTCGTGTCATAAAAGGAACATGCAACAGGAAGTGTCAAATGTGCTCTGGGAGCCAATCCCGTGGAGGAAGTCAAGTCAAGTCAAGTCAACGAGACTTAAACAACAGACTCAGACATTTAACCAACTGACATAACCGTCGCGGAAACCTATGAATGTGCTCCGGAGGCCAGCAGTGGTGGAAGGGGTGGTGGAAGGGAGTATGGGCGGGAATGAGGTGACACGTCATATCCTACGTGCCCTCGGAGTGAGCGAGTGCAGGTGAGAAGTAAAGGGCCGATCTCGAGCCGATGAGCGCCACTCTCACGCCGAAGAGGAAATCGGCTTGAGATCACCTTGACTTGACTTGACTTGACAAGTTTGTCTTGATTGTGCGTATGGGATTTCACAGAGCCGACGGGGGCACCGACGTCTCCGCCCGCGTCCGAGTGCTTGCTTGTGGTGGCGCCGGTTCGATGGCCGATCTGCGGCTGAACGAAGCCTTCCTTTCCGCTGCGCAGCCATCGACGCATGTCCCCGTCATGTCCCCGAACCCGAACCCACCGATGGGCGAGCCGGTCCAAGGGGGTGCACTGCCGATGGCTCAGCCCGTTTACGAGGCCGCGACAGTCACCAACGCAGTCCCTGCCACAGCCATCGCGACGACTTCCGTGTTTGGGGCCGATCCAGACGTCACCCGCTCCATCCGCCAGACTTTGTCTACATTATCGCGCGAGGAGGAGAAGCTTGCGGCGTCCAAAGACTACTCGGGCGCAGCGAAGTTAAACGACGAGGCCAAGACTCTCAGCAGCCTCGCAGCTGCAGTGGAAGAGCTTGAGGTCAGGGAGCGCTCGCTCGCAGTAGCCAAGGACTACGCGGGCGCGCAGGCGGCCAACGAGGAGTCCAATTCGCTCAAGCTCAGGGCGCTCGCGGAGGTGGACCGCATCCGGAGAAACTCGCTCACGAGTATCGACTTGAGCTCGGGCCGCGACGAAGGTCCAGACGAGGGCCCAGCACAGATCGTCGGGGGCTCCAAATCGCCGGGCGTGGGGGCGGCACCGGCGGGCTCGACCAAGGGGTTGGCGCCAGCGGCGCCATCGGGGTCGTGGATGTCGCGCATGACGCTCGCGTGGAGCAGCGCCGTCCAAAAAGGGAAAGAGTTCATCGGCACCAATGAGCGCTCGCGCATCGCTCGGCTTGTGGAGAAGCCTTTGGCGGCACTTGACCTCGCGGAGCTCGAGAAGTTGCTCAAGGATGCGGGGGCACAGCGTCGCAAGCTCGAGGAGAAGGTGGACGGAGCCGATAAGCAAGCCGCCGCGGCTGCCAAAGAGGGTCTCGAGCTGTGCGTGCCCGCGGCAGAGCTCGAAGCGGCGCAGGCTCGGCTGCGGGAGGTAGGCGAGTTACGCCGCGCGGCCGCCAAGCAGCTGCAGGCGGTGCGTGCGCCCGAGCTGCGCGACCAGGACGCGGCCGCGCTCGCCGCGGCGCTCGCCCGAGCCGAGGAGATGGGCGTCGCGCACCCGACCTTCCTATTGTATGCCACCGCCACCGTGCCCAGCGCAGGAGCCGAGATGCCGAGCGAGGCGGTGCCTCTAGTGTCGGGCGCCGAACTGGTGCGCAACGCGCGCGCGTGGATGTACCAGGTGCGCAGCGTGCGCGCGGCAGTCGAGACGCACCTGAACGCGGGCTGCGCCGCACTCGCCGCCAAGGTCGACACGGAGGTGCTGCGCGTTGACGGCGTCGAGGCGGCGGCGGCGGTGGGCGGCATCGACCCCGCCCTGTTGGAGAATGCACGTGCTAAGCTTGAGATGGTGGTGACGGCGCGTGCGGAGGCGGCGACGACGCTGCAGGCGGTGCGGGCGGCGACGATGGCAGAGCAGGACGTGGCGAAGCTCGAGGCGGCAGTTGTCCAGGCACAGGAAGTGGGCGTGGCGCACCCCGCGTACAAGCTCGCGTCAGGCGTCCCGGGAACGGCGATCGTCGCTGCGGCGGCAGCGTGGTTGCACTCGGTCAAGACGGTGCGTGAGGCGGCGCGCTCATGCATCGAGGGCGCGCTCGTGGCCAAGCCCGCCGAGCTGGACGTGGACAAGCTGCGGACGGGCGGGATCGAGGCCGCTCAGACGGCCGGCGGTCTGTCGACGGAGCTGCTCAGTACGGCGCGTGCCAGGCTCGAGGCAGTGGCGGGAGCGCGCGCGGAGGCGGCAGCGGCGCTGCAGGCGGCGCGGGCGGCGACGATGGCAGAGCAGGACGTGGCGAAGCTCGAGGCGGCAGTCGTCCAGGCACAGGAAGCG
>PJAB01000665.1:0-22351 GCA_002887195.1 Chrysochromulina parva | reverse complement strand
GCGACGATGCGCTCGGCCGGTGTGCCCGACGACCACATTGCGTCGGTGCTTCGTGCTGTGGGGAGCCAGCCGCGTGCGGACCACGCTATCTACCACGGTAGTCCTATGAGAGCGGAGAATGTAGTCGAGAATCGACGGAACCAAGAATGGAGTCTGGAATCGTGAACGTGTTGGCACGTCCGCTACATGCTACCTCTGGCGCGATATCTGAGGGCTGAGCGATGCTCCGAGGCCATGTTGTCGTTCTCGCAAGACATGCTACTACCTCCGACACGAGCCATGCTCCTAGGCCCGGAGCTCGCCGGCCCATGTCGGTCCAACTACCGTAGGTACCACCTTCGAGCCATACCGCCGTAGGCACAGCGGTGGACCGGGAGCATCGCGGTCTGCAACGGTACGGTACCACAGAAGTGCAATGTACTCCTGTAGCGTGTAGGTGCGCGAACGAAGTGAAACTGTAGAAGTACTCTGTAGTGTTACTACTAGTCGACGCTGTGCGTGCGGGTCGGGTGGGCCCTTCCGCTTCCCAAAACTCCCCTCGTTGCGTCGCGGACGGTCGCGTCCGCGCGCATCACATCAAGAAGAGTCCAGACTGAGGAGCACATGCACACATGGCCCAAAACATGCTGATGCGGAGTACTTCAACCACAACGTACCGCCGTCTTCGGGCGCGAGGTCGCCGCGGCCGCGGGCGGCGGCATGGGCATTGTGAAGCCGATGTCCTTGCTGACTACGATAGACTCGTTGATGAGGAGCACCGCCGTCTCGGCGTGCTCCGGCGCGCCCGAGAAGAAGACGCGCCCCGCCTCCACCTCCGCCTGGCACACGGCTGGTTCGTCAATGAGGACGACGCTCTGCCACTCCGCCTCCGCGCCGCCGCTCGCGCGGCGCAGCCGCCCACGGTAGACGAGCAGCCCGTCAGCGAGCAGCTCGAAGTCATCGACGCCACGAGCCGGGTCCTTTGAGTAATTGGAGAGCCGGAGCAGTGAGAGAGCCACAGCCTCATCGAAGACAAACGAGATCTCGTTCACAGTGTTCGGTGTCCAAGGGGAGAGCCAAACATCGGCCACGGGCTTGCGCGCCGTGGGCGGCGCCGCCCAAGGGCCAGCACCAGCACCAGCACCAGCACCAGCACCAGCACCAGCACCAGCACCAGCACGTCGTACAAAGAGCTTGTCGACTGTGCGCGGGTCACCCTTGACGTCAGGTAGCACGTTCACGTCGGCTGGGTGCGCGTGCACGAGCGGCGGCCGGCCGACGAGACCCAGCGCCCCGCCGCCAGCCGTGCCGCCGTCGCCCGCCGCTACCCTAGCCCCGCCCACGGCGCCACCGCCGCCGCCGAGCGCGCCGGCACCGACGACGAGTTCGTAACCATCGGCTCCAAAGAGCTGGAGAGCATCGAGACCCAGGTAGTGGACATCGCCCCAAGTGGAGAGTAGTCGCAGCTGCCACGTGTGCGCGGCGGGCAGTGCGGGCACGTAATAGTCCTGCGGCAGCGGTGCGAATGGCACGTATCCGAGCCGTGCCGCCGCCTCGGCCGCGCGCGAAGCGCCGCGCCCGCCGCCGCCGCCGCCGCCGCCGCCGCCGCCGCCACTCTCAGCGGCGGCGCGAGGCAGCAGCGGCACCAGCTGTGAATGGTCGTACTGGACGTGACCTGGTGCCTTGCGCAAGACGGCGCCCTGTGGTGGCGAAACTAGCTCGCCGTCACGGTGCACGAGCATCCGCTGCACGCCGCGCGTCGCATCCTCCTCGCTCTTGTTATAGTTCCACACGCGCAGCGCCGCGACGGGCACTCCCCGCGGTAGGTCGATGCGGAGCGTGTGAGAACGGCCCGTCTCCGGCTGCCAAGGTGCGAGCCACATGTGGTTCGCATCGGTCGTCGCGTTCACGCCATCCACAAGCTTATCGACGGTCCTCGGATCGTTCGAGCCCGGCTGCAGCTCATTGATCGACGCGGGCGAGGCCGACAGCTGGGTAGGCTTGAGGGCGACCACCTCGCCACGCTCGCCGAGCAGTTCGAGGGCGCAGAGACCAAAATAATTGGGGTCGCCCCATGTCGAAAGTACAGTGCACACGAGCTGCGCGCCCGAGGCAGCCGAGCCCGGCGGCGGCGCCCAGCGTGCGCGCTCCTCGGCCGGGGGCACACCGGCGCCGCCGCCGCCCGCGCCCGCAACGGCGCGCATGGTGTGCACGGAGGGGAGAGGCTCGTGCGCGCCGTAACGGGCGTGCCCGAGGGGGGGCGGCGGCGAGTCGAGGCCGCTTGGGGTCTGTGGGCGCTCGGCGGCGAGACCGAGGGAGCGGCGCATCACTTCGGCCTCGACATGCGGCAGCGCCTCCGGTGGAGCCTTCGAGCTCGCCCCGAGCGCGTCGTCACGGGCGCTCAGCTGCGCTAGGATGCTCGGGTTGTTGGTGAGGAGCACATCGGTCACGTGACGCGCGCCCGTGTCGGCGCCGACCGCCTGCTGGATCTCACCGCCCCAGATCAGGGTCGAGTCGAGATAGAGCTCAGCATGACGCGCTCCACGCGGCGCGTGCGTGCGGCTTGCGTTATAGTTCCACACTCGCACGCGCGCGAGCACGAGCGCACTCGGGAGCGTGATGAAGACCTCATGCCTCTCACCTGCCGTGAACGGAGCGAGCCACATTGTGGCTGCGTCTGTCGAGCCTGGCTGGCCCACAAAGAGCTTATCAGCCGTGCGCGGGTCGTCTGTGAGGCCCGGCAGCTCGTGAACCCCTGACGGACGCGCCCGTACCGCCGTCTTGGGCGCCTCGATGACGACGAGCTCGGCCTGCTCATCGAGAACCGTGCGCGCTGTGGTGAGCACTTGCATGCAAGGCAGGTCATCAGTGGCAATCAACGTACCTGCTCATCGAGCAGCTCGAGGCTCGAAAGCCCAATGTAATTGGGGTCGCCCCACGTGGACAGAAGTGAGAGGCGCAGCGTGCTCCCGCGCGGCAGCCGCGACGGCGGCGCCACGACGGCAGGGCGTAAGCACTCATCGTCCTCAAAGTCGGCGGCGGCGACCATCGCGCCGGGGCGACCACCGGCGCCGACGACGCCGCCACCGGCGCCGACGACGCCGCCACCGCCGCCGCCGCCACCGCCACCGCCGCCGCCGCCACCGCCACCGCCACCGCCAACACCGTGGTCCATGCTCACGCCCAGCCCGGAGCCCACGTTGAACGCCTTTGAGGATGACATGAATTCTGTGAGCTCATCTCCATAAGGGTCCGAGCTCGGTCCGGTCGCAAATCGCGGCGTGAGCAGTGCGTGGGTGCCGGGCGCTGTCTCGGGCGCTGCGGCCGCAGGGACGGCGGGTAGGCTCTCATCGAGGAAGTCGACGCGAGGGCGGCGCGTGCGCGGCGGCTGCAGCCGCAGGCTGGTCGAGAGGGAAGAGAGGGACGCGTTGAGCTCGTTGACGCTTGGACGTCGACGGCCGTGCCCAGGACCACGCGCGTTCATGAGGTTCGTCACCGCGGTCGACTCCGTCTCCATACCCAGCACCTCACTAGTCGGCACCGCCTTCCCTGGCGCGCGCGATTCGCCTCCGACGCCGCCGCCGGACCGCCCCCCCCCGCAGACGCCGCCCAAGCCGCCGCCGCCCGCGCTACAGTGGCCAAAGCCGCCGTGGCCAAATCCGTTGCCGAAGCCACCGCCCGCGCCGCCTTCGAAGCTCGACTCGAGCCCCGCCGAGTCGGGCGGACTGTCCATGAGGACGCCCGCGCCGAAGCCGCCAAGCGCCCCCCGGTGGCTCGTGACGCCTTCAGAGCTACCCTGGAGCCAGAGCGGCTTGACGGGCGCCGTGTTGAGCGGGAGCATGACTCCACCCGCTCCTCGCGGGCTCGGCGCCCAGCTCGGCGCGGAGAAGGAGGTGCCCGGTGCGGCGGCGCGCGTCGGTCCGCCGCCATCGTAGGCATCGTCGTCGAAGGCGTCGTCGAAGTCATCGTCGATGTCACTGCCGCGCCGTATTGGGGGCGGCGAGGGCGGCGCGGTCGGCGGCGCCGTCTGCTTCGGCAGTAACGGCTCCCGTTGGCGACGGCTCGTCGGGGGCAGCTTGGCCGCGGCGGGGCTACCGCGAGCATGCATTAGTATCGAGCACGCATTAGTAACGGCGTCCGCGGCGGGGCTACCGCGAGCCCGGGGCTTCTTGCCTGGCTGCTCATCCTCGTCCTCGTCGTCCTCGTCGGCGTTCGGCTGTGCCGCGCTGCGGCTCAACCGAACGCTTCCGCCCCGGCCGCCGCCCCGACCGCCGCCTCGACCTCCGCCTCGACCGCCGCCTCGACCTCCGCCCCGACCCCCTGGACCGCCTGGACCGCCTGAACCGGCCGCGACGTCAACCGCGCTGTCGCCTGCGCCGCCGGTGCCGGCAGTACTACCGTCGGCCCCGTCGCCACTTCGTCCGTGACCGGCGTCGTCGCAATGACTGCTGCTGCCGTTGCTGCCATGGCCATTGCCGTTACCACCACCGCCGCTGCCGCTGCTGCCGCATGTCTCAGCGGCGCCGCGCTCCAGTGACGTTGCTCCCACGGCCTCGGTCGGTGTACCTTCGATGGCCTGGAGCATCTGCGTGATCATCTCTATCTTGTGGGGGGCGAGACGCAGCAGTCTCTCCGCGAGTGCGGCGGCAGCTGCGGCCTCCGAGGCCGAGGCGCCCGAGCACTGCTGCAAGGCAGCCGCGAGCTGCTGGGGTGCCGCGGAGGACGTCGACGGGGCTGCCTCTGGCACAGAAGCAGCTTCCAAGGGCAGCGGCGGCGGCGGCGGCGGCGGCGACGGTGACGCCCGCACGGGCAGTGGCGCGTCCGAAGGCACCGCCGGCACCGTCGGCAACGGCCCAGATGCCCATGCGAGCGCAGCGGCGGGGGTGACGGCGGGGGCGACGGCGGGGGCGACGGCGGGGGCGACGGCGGGGGCGACGGCGGCAGGCTGCTGTGGAAAGCAAAAGGGCGCAGCGAGATGTCGACGTACCGCCGAGGCCGAGGCCGCCCGCGCGCCCGAGCGGGAGAGGCACGCACCTGTGGCAATCAGTAGCAATCAGTGGCAATCAGTGGCAATCAGTGGAAGTTCGTGGCAATCAGTAGCAATCAGTGGCAATCAGAGAGGCACGCACCCTCGGCCGCGCCCGCGCTCTCTCCCTCTCCCATGCCTCCGGCTGCACCAATGGCGGCACAGCCAAGCGCGACGCGTGGCGAGGCGCCCATCACGACGCGCGGCGAGGCGCCCGGCACGACGCGTGGCGAGGTGGCACTCGCGGGCAGCGCCACGCCAGGACGCAAAGTGGAAGCAGGCACAGCGCTGCCGGGACGCGCTGCCGAGCTGGGTCGGCTACACGCGACGGCGGCGCGGGGCGACGGTGGCACTGCCATCCCCGCTGGCGGCGCGCGCACCGAGGGCGTCACGACCCCCCGAGCGAGCCGGCCCGAACTAGACGAGCCGCTAATGGCGCCGCTCATCAGGCGCGAGGAGTCTCCTAGGGCGGCGGTCGAGGATGGGCGCGCTAGCGTGGAGCCGCGCGGCGTGTACATGGACGTAGCCGCCGTCGCGGCCGCCGCCGTGTCGTCCGCCTCGTCAGTCTCGTCAAGTACCTCGTCGACGTCCGCCGCCGCCGCCGCCGCCGCCGCCGCCGCCGCCGCCGCCGCCGCCGCCGCCGCCTCCTCCTCAAGCTCCTCGTCGACCTCCTCAACGTCGAGCACCGCCACGGCCGAGGGCGGCAAGCGCATTGCTGCAGCCCTTGCGGCAGCGCTCGCTGCGGCGCTTGCGGCCGCGGCCGCGGCGCTGGCGGCCGCGGCCGCGGTTCGCTCTCGCTCGGCCAGCAAGGTCTGCTGAGCACGGCGCGCCGTCTCGAGCTTGGACTCCGCCTCGCGCTCAGCATGGCGCTCAGCCTCACGCATCGACGCGCGCAGCCGGCGTAGTGTGGCGCGTAGCGAGCCTCCACCCTCGTCGGGCTCGAAATCGTCCTCGTACTCGCCCGGCTCCGAGGGCATCGATGGCAGCGCCGAGGGCAGCGCAGGCGCAGGCACACACGCCACCGTGGGCACACACGCCGTCCTGGGCGACTGCGGTACGGCGGCGGCGGCGGCGGCGGCCTCGTCCTCGTCCTCGTCCTTGTCCTCGTCCTCGTCCTCGCCATCGCCGCTACCTCCGTCGTCGCTGCGATACTGCTCGTACCTCTCCGCCGCCGTGTCAAGAGCGGCCGCCTCTCTCTGCTCCGCGCTCATCGTTGACGGGCCTGCCGCTGCTGCCGCCACTGCTGCCCGCACTGCTGCCGCGACCTGGGCTAGCTCGCTGTCGTCACCGAGGGCCGCGTCCGCGGCTGGGAGTGCAGGCGAGCGCTTAGGGCGCACCTTGAGCTGCTCACCACCCTGCCCCGCCAGCACCACCGTGTTCTGCTGCCAGCCGCGCCTCGCGCCACCATCGTTGTTGCCACCTGGCCGCCATGGCGGCTGCTGCTGCTGCTGCTGCGGTTCTGGCTTCTGAAGCGCCGACTGGCGCTGCTGCTGCTTCTTGTGGAGCAGCTGCAGCGGGTTCTGCCTCTGTCGGCCCTGCTCGGCCTTCTTGGCGACGCGGTCGGTGTTCGCTCCGGAGAAGCACGTGTCGAAGCCAGCCTCGAGACTCTTGAGCCGCTGCTCCCGCCTCTGCTCTTCGACGCTCTGGCGCGTCTTCATGGCGCGGTTACGCTCTGCGAGGCGGTCGAGGTAATCCAGCGTTCGAGGGTCGGCGCCGCCCGGGGGGTCGCTCGACGCCATCACCGGAGCGCTCACTCGCGCGGCCGGCGTTGGCGCAAGAGGACGATTCTACAGAAGGAGTGTGAATACCCTGAGCGGTTTTTCGTAACAAAACCCGCTGTACGCACTCCAACGCCTGGAACGCACCATAGCGCCAGTTCAGTCTCTAACTTGTGCGAACGGATGCTCCCAATTATACACGTCGAAGCTGAGAAGGGGCACGTCGACGGCATTGAGGTTGTACCGTGTCAGGAACTGGTCGCGCGTCGTGCGTGCAAGAGAGTCGCCAAAGAATGCTTCAATGGTCAACGGCAAGTGCGCGTTCCAATGGTCGCCCTCTACGACGACTTCGTTGTAATCCGTGTTTCGTCCACGTGCTTGCACCGTCGTCTGCCAACGATTGGCTCGCTTCAGGTAGACGCCAAAATCCCGTGGGCCCCAGCTGCAACCATCCCGCCCGTCTCTCTGCGGGTCGTAGTGGCTCGGGTCGCCCCCGGTCGCCGCAATGGACGGGCAGCGCTGCCTGCACGCCCCGCCACCAGAGTCCCATCCGGTGCCACACGCAATGCGCGTCGTGCGGCCAGGGCGTAAGACGACGCCGTTGGAGCCCACGCCATTTCCATACACAGGGATAGGTATATTCGGGCTGATCGCCGGGCGCTGCTCGGCATAGATGAGCGAGCAGCTCAACTGCGGTCTGTGGGCCAAATCGGCGCGCCAGTACTGGTAACCATCGTTGTCATGGTACTCCCACCGGTCGAAAATGTGGACCAGTACAGCGGCATCGGCGAGGCTCCCGTCGAAGGCCCATTGGATGTCGTGCGGACTGCGCCGGAATCGACGATTGATCGCCGACACGTGCTCCGCGAGCCTGAGCGGCGATGCGGACGGCGACGTTGGCATTGCGGGCGGCAAGGGCGGCAACAATGGCAACGGCGGTGGCGCCGAGGCCGCCGCGACGCAGCAGTGCTTTTCGCGGCAGCCCTTTGTGCCAAAGCCGCACTCGGGCACGTCTTCCCATTCTGGCCCATGGCGGCAGCACGCACCACTCAATCCGCAGTGGCCTGTGCAAGCGCCACCCCGGGAATGGCAGGGCCCCCAGCAATCGGATCCGAGGTTGAGAACCTCATGTGGTGGTGGTGGTGGTGGTGGTGGTGGTGGTGGTGATGGTGGTGGTGGTGGTGGTGGTGGTGACCAAGATGGCTGCGGAGGCTTTGGCTCGGGTGGCAACTGCGTCCCAGAGGCGGCGTTCTCAGCCACTGATGGAAGCGCTACAGATTGATTCAGGGCAGTGTTGGTTTCCAGCCGTGCTGGAGCCCGGCTCAGCTCGAGTGCGCCAACCACGATCACGCCAACCAGCATGAGTGCAGACATGAATGCCAGTGAGGACATGAGTGCGAGGCCCATGATCTCCGTCAATTTAGCACGCGGAAGACGGGGTTGTGCGCTAGGATCCACATCTTCATCCTCGAGACGCTCATTGCAAGCCAGCTCCAGCTCATCTAGGTCTGATGCGGACACGCGCTCGCCACGCGCCATTTTGGTGCCTTTTGCCTTCATTTGTGAATGTGCGGTTCGCCGCCGCTGCTCGAGGCGGACGCGGAGGCGGGAGACGTACCGCGCCGCCGACGCATATTGGGCGTTGGCCACGTTCATTGCCATCTTTCGTAAGTTAGGCGCACTTCCCTAAAATGGAGAAAGCGAAGGCTGCACACGAGTCCGTCAGTCGGTTTCGTCGGGTCCCCCCGCGCTCCCACACACAAAAACTTGCTTCCCACCCGGATCGACACGCAGGTGCGTGTGTATTCTGAGCGCCGGGCAGGAACAGTGCCGTATCGCGTGCATACATGCGCGCCGCGCGTAGCACCGGTCCGGTCGCGTGTGCCGTGTTAACGTTCACGCGAATGCGTACCGACCAGCCTCTACGTCGCACGGTCGACGGTGGACTAACGCACCGGCGGGGATCACAAGGATCCGGACCCCCCATCCCAGACCCGGCCCGACGGCAGACATGTGGATGTGCGCGGATTCGATGCCTTCGAACCTGCGCAGTCCGCAGATAAAACACATCAGATATCACCTTTAAACCGACACACATCCCATTCACGCATGCAGCATTCACGACATGGATATTGTGTGCCCCCCGCCCCAAATTCAATCCTGTGGTACCCTGAGTACTACCGCACCAGTCCTACGCTAGAGTGTGTGGCTCTGACCTCTGAGACGCGGGGGGCTTCGCAGAAAGCTGTCGTCTGCTGAAGGTGAGGCCTGACACATCTAAGTGATACGTGTTCAGGAATTTCGTCGAGTAGTGGCCGCCCCCCAGGCCTATGATCAACGCGCGCACGAGCACTCGATGACGCACCGCCTCATCGTCGCTGTTCGAGATGATCACTGCGCACTGGTCGTCGTCGGGACAGCTCGACATAGGCGAGCCCGGCTCGTCCGGTGCGGCACGGGTCGTTGGAGGCACGCGCTCAACGGCGAGGCGTGCGAAGGCGGTGATGGAGATCCGTGTTCGGATCAGCCCATCAAAGATGCAGCTTGCATTGAACGCGCCGTGGTGTGAATAAAAGCAGTTGCACCTGCATGCACCTGCGCAACGAATCCTCGCGTGTCCGAAGAGGGGTGGGTTCAGATCGTGTGACATCTGTAGCCCGACGGCCATGGCATAGGCATGCCCCGGCGGCTTGCGGCTTGCTGAGAGCAGCTTGGCAGCTGGCCTAGACGCAGACGACTGCGTCGGCGGAGCAGACGGCGGTGGCGGCGGCGGCGGAGATGCGTCACGCGGAAAGCGCGTGCAGAGGGTCAGCGAGGCGCTTGCATTCCGAGCCTCCCACCCCACCTTGTCGGCGCGACCGCCGCCAAAGTTGACCTTCGCGAATCCGGTGCTGTGGCTCACGAGGTCTGCGAGCTGATCACCGAGGTAGCACCTGACCGGCAGCTCCTCAGCAGGCTCATCCCTCGAGTTGGAAGACCGTTGGGAAGGCCAGCGTGAGGCATCCTTATAGAGGCTGAGTAGCTGCGCGTGCACCTCATCGTGACCCAGCTGGTTGAGGTGCATCTTGTCCCAGCTAAACACAGTTGCATTGCTCTCATAGTCCATGGTGACGCTGGGCACTCCAAGGTGCGCCGCCATCTCGAGCAGCGAGGTATGCAACCTCTCTACGTGAGCGCGAGTTGTACAGCCAACCCTGCCCTCGACACAATGGGCAAAGCGCTCCATGGACGCACCTGGCAGAATGTTGACCAGCGCGGGCTTTCCCCCACGAGCTAACACGGAAAGCAGTATCTGCTTGATCGCAGCGAGCTCTCCAGCATCGTCGTTCGTGTATCCGATGTTTGGCAGATATTCAACTGTTGCAATGGCGGTGCCGGCCGGTACGAATGTGTTGGTGCATGAGCCTGCAAGCATGGGTCCCATGGCGCCGATCCCAAAGTTTTTGAACGAATCGATGAGGCCGTCATGCTTCAAAGACTCGTACAACTGCTGGCCAAAGCTCTTGTGCGAGCCACGCAAAGTACCGTTCATATCCTTGGCACCCAACGTGTTAGAGCCGCCGAGGGCAATAAGAATGTTCGGTTGGCCATCATGCAACTCAGCTGCAGGAGCAGCATGCAGGAGCAGGAGCTGCAGGAGCAGTGTCGCAGCAGCGAGCGCTTGGAGCATCGCGGTCCCTCTTTTTCACGAGGCCTTTGCATTTCCCCACACAGCGCGGGGGGCATGCCCCGCGTTGGGAGGCGCCCCTTGATGAGGGATGTAATTGCGCCTGCTTTTTCAACCCTGCAGACCACACCCAGTTGAAGGCCACACCAAGTCAAGACACAAAGTTCACACTGTTAATCACACCAAGTTCCAGCCGACAGCGCAGGTCCGCAGAGTGCATTACCTCTCCGAGCTGCGGTTCGCATTGATCACATCGAGCGAATCCTGCACCCTCCGCACCGTCTCCTCCAGGCCGGACACGCAACTGCGGAGCGCATAGAACCGGGGGCTCACCTCAGGGAGAGTCAGAGTGATCCGCGCCCCGTCTCGTCTGCCGGCGCCATCGAAGCTGTTCCGCTGTCGCTGAGGAGCTCCGCCGAGGTCGAAGACCTCCCGGTTGGCAGCTTGCCCCTCCAGGTGGGCAGCTTGCCCAGCAGCGCCCATGGCTTGCTTGGAGAAGGATGCAGCGCTCTGCGCCCGCCCGGACCGAGCCTTGGCACTGGAAGGCAATGGCAAATCTCGCCAGTGGCTCATCAACACATCTTTCGGAGCATCTTTTCTTGGCCCCCCACTCGCCGTGTGCGGCCGCATAGGAGCACTGCGCGGGCCCTGGCGCGGGCCCGCTGACGCACTGCCATGCGCGGCTGGAGGCGTAAGAAGATGCCTCACAGGACGCGCGTGGGCCAGCCGGCCCGTCTCTTCCTTGTCACGCATCGCGGTACCCGGCGACGCTGCCCTGCTCACCCTAGGCGCTCCACTGCCCACTTTAGGCGCTTCCGTCAGGCTGGCGGCTTGAAGCGCACGCAAGTAGCTCGACATGAGGGCGTTCGGGTCAAAGGGCTTCGCAGCCTCCTTAGCAGCCCCCTCCTCTGTCTCCTGTGCAGCAGTCTTCTTCGCAGGAGTCGCAGCCTTCTCCTCTAGCTGGTCGGTGGATGGTCTTCTTGTCTGTCGCATCGCCTGTACCCCACCGTCATCTCCAAACACGACCTCCTCATCCTCCTCATCGGAGCTCACATCGGCGGCGCCGAGCTTGAGGCGCTTCTTCTCCCTCTTCCAGATCCCGTTGAGCCAGCGCACAAACTCCTGTACATCCATCACGCCGTCGTCGCCCGCAATCTCCTTAAAGAGCTTTAAGACGGCCGGCTTGATCTTTTGGTACCAGAGCTGGTCGCCCTCTTTGCGGCTCATGGTCTTACGGATTTTCCGCCCACGTGCCGAAGCCTGAAGCTTGGTGGCCGCCAGATTGCGCGCTAGTTTGTCGACGGAGCTCAGTTTCATTTCCTCGACCATCAGTTGATCGGCTTCAGTCTCGGCTGCATTCTTTTTGAAGAGCTCCGGGTTGAAGTCGGCGGCGATGCTGGTGGTAGCCTTCTGTTGTTTGAAGCTCGCGCTGCCGTCGATAAGGCCCTCGGTTTTACCTATCTTCGCCAGCCCCCACTTGATTTCGCCGTCCGTCCCCGCAGTCGCCTTGAGCTCCGCCTTCTGCTGCGACAGGGCGGTCGCGGCGCTCGCCTCGGCCGCTAGGCCCGAAAGGTAGATGATCTTCTTCATCATGACCAGGAACTCTTGCTTGGAGAAGGTCATGTCGTTGTTCGGGTCCCACGCGCGAACCATGTCGATCGGTGCGAGTTGAGCTCGTTGCAACATGCGCACCATTTCACGCCGCAGGCGCTTCGGCGTCCATTTGATGTCTCGGAGCGTCACGCCTTTGAGACCATAGAGGAGGTGGGTCTCCCTGGCGCGGGTCGTGCGACGCATCTTACCGGTCATCCACTCGCGCAGCTCCGCAAATCCGATGATCCCCGTCTTGTCCGAGTCAATGCGCTTGAAGAGGTTGACGAGCATGCCGGGCGCCCCGCTGTAGCCCAGCTCCTGTATGCCACGGACGAATGTATTCTTCGTGAGTGGCTGCGAAGGGTCGCCTCGAACCAAGGGCATAGTGAGTAGATTGTACAGGTCGGAGTCGCGCATCGCATTCGCCGCAAGCAGCTCTTGCAGCTGCTTGCGCAGAGACTCGGCGTCTGGGCCCTTGAGCTCGGATGCAGTTGAGGCCTGGGTCGCCTTCAGTGCCTGAAGTACGTCGTCGGAAGGAGGGCCATCAGCGGCCGGGGCAGATGCCTTCAATACGCGACGGCCCGTCCTGACGTCCACCTTCTGGGCGGCGTTCCAAGCGTGAGAGTCGTGGAACGCTAACGAGGTGAGCAACTTTTTGGAGTCGGCGCCAAGCTCCCCCACGCGTGCCTTGAGCGTTTGCGTGATCTCGGAATAGCTGACTGCCCCGCTGTTGTCGTCGTCCAGGTCGACGAAGAGGTCGTGCGCGAACGTGGCTGAGAATCCTAGATCCTCCACAGCCAACGCGAACTCGTTCGCGTCGAGCAGCCCCTCGCCGGTCGTATCGTACTTCTTGAACAGCGATTCAAGGCCGCAGCCCTGCTTCGTGGACATGTCGATTGTCCACAGGAAGTATTCATCCATCTCGACGAACCCGTTTTTGTTCCCATCGATCGAGTCGAAGAGTTCTCGAAAGGCCTGCTCATCCTTGGCGTCGATCGTATCAATCGAGCCAGTGCGGCTCCGAAGTCGACCGATGGCGTCTTTGAATTCGACGTACGTGAGCTTGCCATCATTGTTGGCGTCCGCCTCCAGAAAGGCGAGCGAGGCTTCGCGGGCAATGTTGACAGTCGACGCGGTCTTGCGCTCGATCTGCCAACGCTGCCCCTTAGTAAATCCGTATTCTGGAGTCGGCGGGCGCACGTACACGGCAGGAGGCATACGTCTGCAGAGAGAGCTCGTACACGCAGGATGGCCCACTGCACGGGCTGCAGGGTCTGCAGGGGCGCAACAGCAGCTTTGTTGACCGACAGTCAAGTCAAGTCAAGGAAGGCACCACTGGCTCTTGTTCCTTGAGTCCCCTCAGTTCAATTGTATTCAATTTAGATTGCATGCAATCTTCCGCGAGCGTAGGCGCTCTTCATTCTGCGCCCTCCACGTTGTGTCTCCGTGGTCGTGCGTCTTCATGCACTCTTCATGCAGAGAGGCGCTCTTCACAGAGGCATACAAAGAAGGCGCTTTTTTCCCTTCGCGCCGTCGCCGTCCTCGGTGCGAAACCATCGCCAGCGTCGCCGCCCACACGCTCGCCCACACCAAGCTGGCATCTGCAAACCGTCTCGAAACCACCCGGACACGTTTATTTCACAACCAGCGTACAGCACCCTGCTCACTGTCAACACGGAGCTCGCAACTCCTTGCGAGATTTGCCAACACGACGTGTGCACACGACTCTTGCGCGCAGGATCGATGAGCGACGCGTTACGTGCTTGCATCGACAGCATAGTCGTGCCGCATGCGGTATCGCTCGACGCCGCGCTCGAGCGCGTGAAGCACATGCGCTTCAGTGGAGCTGAGCGGCAACGCTTTGGGCCTGGTGAGATCAGGCGGTGGCACACGGAGCAATGGTTCCCGACGGGCTTGAGCACGATGGACGCCGTGCTCGAGCACGAGCTCAGCCACTTCAACGCGTCCGGCGTGAGCAAAGAGATGCTGCGAGCCGCGAGCGTGTGTTGCCCTCACTGCACGCGTGTGCGCATCCGGCGAGGCCAAATGTCAGTCCAAGGGCCGCAGCAAGGCAAGATGGCGGCGGCGCTAGGTCGCATCAAGCGCCTACATGCCGAGATGCCGCTGCCGCCCTTTGAAGCGCTGCTGTGCGACCGGGACATTTGCAGGACGCCCGGCCACTCCGCCGCTGGCGAGGACGCCGCGTGCGCCCGTAGCGCTCCCATCTTAGTGCATGCCAAGCAGCGTAGCGCGCATCACGAGGTGGCGATGCCCGAAAACACCTTCTCGCAAAGCTATGGTGGCAATCCTCCGTGGGTTGAGAGCCGGCGGCAGTTGCTCGAGAGCCGGCGCGCAAACCCTTGGGCCGTCCGCAGGGACCTGCTCGCTTTCTTTGGCAGGGGCGCGGGCTACCGCAAATTCCTCAACTACTCGGAGGAAGCCGCCACGTTTGAGGAGGTCACACCCTGGCTTCCGGGCGTGCATGTTCACATGACCCCGCCGTACACGCGCGTGCCGCCGAGCCACGTGCCCATGGCCGAGCAGTGCGCCGAGCGCTTCCTACTGCATCTACCGGGGGCCTGGCCTGGCCACTCCAATAAGCTCAAGCAGCTACTTGCATGCGGCGCCGTCGTGGTCATGCCCCAGAACGACTGGTACGAGTTCTGGTATCCACTTCTCCGGCCGTATGTGCACTTCGTGCCCACGCCCAACCTCGCGCTGTACAATGGCCACGACTGGCCGCACGTGCGCCGCTGCCTGTTGTCGCACGCCGCCGAGGCCGAGCGCATCGGCGCCGAGGCGGGCCGCTTCGTGCAGGATGTGCTCACGCCGCGCGCGATTGATGTATATATGCGCGCTCTGCTCCGACGCCTCTCGGATCTGCAGCTCCGCGGCGGCGCGATCGCGCAGGAAGGACGCCGCCTCAGCGGCGGCGTTGGGGGGGCCTCGGCGTCGCTGGCGGAGTGGGCTCCACAGATACGCTTTAGTGACGCAGCACGAGATCTCAGACACGTCACGCCACGTGGTAAACCGGAACGATTCACATCCAATAAGATATTTTAGATTTAGGTAGTCGAGTTTGAACTTGAAAGGATCAACGATCATGTACATTTTACTGACTGTGTGTGCATCAGCAGCGGTTCGCGCACGGCCGCACCAGCGTCGCGTGTCGTGCGGGCGGGCGGCGCGTGCCCGTGCGCAGGCACATCGCACAACGCGACCGCCGTCCGGCCAGGGTATACACCTTCCTCTGGTCGAGTGACGGAGGGGCGGGGTGCGGCGACAGCGTCCCGGGATCGGGGGTTTGCGCTTCGGGAGGTCCCCGAGTGCGGTGCATGATTGTGGTTCGGTGCTGCGGTGTGAGAGGCCTGCGCCTGGTGGAACCCATGCAGGTTCCGTGTAGGTTCCGTGTAGGTTCCATGCAGGTTCCATGCAGGTTCCGAGCAGGTTCCGTGCGCTCATTGTAAAACTCAGCGGGAATACTCGATGTGGACGTCATAGCTGCCGTCAACTACCTCAAGGCTGTCGATGAAAATCGTCTCGTGCGGATGCACCTTCGCATCGGCGAAAATCTCGTAGAGCGCCACGAGAAGGTCGTGCACCGTGGCGCCCTTGGCGACGATGCGCGAGAACTCCTGCTCGGGCTGATCCTGACCGTCAAAGAAGTACGAACAGGGAGCTGCCTCGGTGTACACCTTGAAGCTCTCTGAAAAGAAAGGCCGGGTGATCATCGGGACGACGCTAAGGTTCTGCTTGACGAGCGCGAGGAGTGGTTCGTCTATCGCCCATGACTTGGGGATGGGAATGCTGGACTCCTGGCCCGGCAGCACGTTCAGCAAGCCCGGTTGGACGTAATTGCTGTTGATGTAACCGAACTGGAAGGGCAGGGATCCGTTCTCAAAGAGCTTGGAACGGTCCAAGAACTTGTCAGTGATCTGCTCGATCTCTCTGTGACGCGGCGAGAGACGTACTCGCACCTCCGGCTTCGCATCGTTGACATCCACATCATCTAAGTCACGCCGGCGTTTCTTCTCCACCTTCAGCCAGCTGAGCTTGCTTGCTCGTTGCTCTTGTGCCGTCGAGAGCCTTGTTGTTGAGGTGGCTGTCGGCCATCTCCCGTCCAGCGCCATCAAAAGCAAAAAAAGTGTCGGCGTGTCTTGTTTGCGCTATCATCAACCGCGAAATCAGCCCGAGTTCTACAGTGCATGCATGCCAAGAATTAGAAGCAACTCAGCAATTTTAAGTTCCGGCCGCGCAGTCACCTTCCTTGTCATCACAGGCACATCGCCGCTGTTCACACGCAGAAAATGGCGGGCCGAGGAGAGGCCGACAGCAGCGGCTCGCGCTTCTCGGTCTCCCACAACGGTCTATCCACGTTGCAGGACCTCCTCGAGGTTCGTGCTCACCGGCAGCTATTTGGGCAAAGTCAGAGCTACTATGGCCAAGCCAAGTCGATTCATGCGGCACCGACGCTCGACAAGTCGGCAACCCTCCGGAAACTTGAGGCGCTGCGAGCGGTTGCTGCACACGCGCAGGCGAGCGAGCTATCATATGTGATCCGCACCTGGGGACAAGCTGCCGAGGAGATCGAGACGCCCTCACGGGCGGCAGTGGCCACTGGCGTCACGCTCTCTCCCACGCCAAGCGGCAGCGCACTCGCCCTCATATCTGCGAGCGACGTTGCGGGCCCAGCGAGCGGCCAGCTACGCCGTGCGGCCACAGGGCGGCGCACTCTGCGTCTTCTCGAGATGCTGCGTGCGGTCGTGCAGCACGCGTCCGCTGCCGAGCAAGCATGCATCGCTGCAGCCTTTGAGCGATGGTACGAGCTACCGTTGCCGCCTTCAGCGCGGCTGCCGCGGGCGCCCTCGCCGTCGCTGGCGCCTCCTCCGCCTCCGCCACTGCTACAGCTGCCTCCGAGCCCCAGCCGCGCCGCACCGTTCGAGTCCGCGCCGTCCGAGACCGAACCGTCGCGCGGTGCGCACAGCAAGCTACCCCGGCTGGCGCTGCCGCCTCGGTTGAGCCTCAACCTGTTAGCCTACGGTGCGCAGAACTCGGAGCGCGCACCGACTGCACGGATGGGAGACAGCGCGCGAGGCGACGCTACGCCACGCAGCGAGCGCGGCGATGCGACGGCGCGGGGCGACGCGACGCCGCGGCGGAGTGAGCACGGCGAGATGAGGCCTCGCGCCGGCACCCCGGACCGCTCGACACGGCGCGAGCGCGGTGGCGAAGCTGACGAAGCTGACGAAGCTGACGAAGCTGACGAAGCTGACGAAGCTGACGATGGCGAGGAGGAGGAGGACGAGGACCCGGAGGCGGCCAAGGCGGAGGAGCTCGACGAAATCGACGAAGCCCACGGGGCAAGTGCCGAGCAGCCGCGCCGCGCGCGCCGCCGCTCGCTCACAAGTGACTTTGGCAGCAGCAGCGGCGGCTTCGAGGCAAGTAACGGCAGCTTCCAGCAGAGCCGCGGGGGCTTCGGAGTGAGTGCGCTCGGCCGCCATCTCGGTAGCAGCGGCGGCGGCGGCGGCAGCGGTGGCCATGGGGGCGGCGGCAGCAGCAGCCACGCCTGCCACGGTGGCGCCCACGACGGCGCCCATAGTTGTTGCAGCGGCAGCGGCAGCAACGCTGGCCGCAGCGGCAGCGGCGGCGATGGCGTCGGCGCCGTCGGCGCGTCCCTCGTTGCCAACACGTTCGGCAACTTCAGCGCGGGATACACACGCTCGCGCGGCGGCGCCCAGGACGGCGCGAGCTCCCGGTCCATTGGCGGCGCCCAGGACGGCGCCAAGGACCGCGCCCAGGACGGCGCTGGCGGCGGCGCTGGCGGCGGCGCTGGCGGCGCTGGCGGCAGCGGCGCGTCCCTCGAGGCTGGCGGCGGCGGAGGGCTCGTGTCCGTCGCTCTCGCCGATCTGAATACGTTAATGGGCTCTGTCAAGGAGCTCCGTGGCCAGCGGCGCCAGCAAGTGAGCGACCGGCGCTCTGGCGCTCTGCGCGCCGTCCTGCGATCGTCCGACGCCCTGCGCGCCGAGCGTGGTATACGCCACGCACTTGCAAGCTGGAGCCGCGCCACGCGCTCGCTCAGCGCCGCGACGGCGCTGAGTCGTTCCATGGAGGAGGGCGCGCGGGCGGCGCGGGCGGCGGAGGCTGCTTATGAGGAGCGGCTGGGGGCGGTGCAGGCACGTGCCGAGGAACAAGCGAAACGGCTCACGTCGGAACGCGAGCAGGTGAGATTGGATCTCCACTGATGACGCCACTGATGACGCCACTGATGACATCACTGATGACCTCCCTCATCACGTCGGAACGCGAGCAGGCGAGATTGGATCTCCACTGATGACATCACTGATGACACCACTGATGACCTCCCTCATCACGTCGGAACGCGAGCAGGCGCGTGCGCAGGCGGCGGCGGAGCGCGCGGCAAAGGGGCGCCTGCAGACGGCCCTGGACGAGATGCTCGCCGAAGGAAAGGATCGTCTGAGGAATGAGGTAGCTCCAAGAGCTCCAAGAGCGCGCCCTGATGGCCCCTAATTGCATCGGAGTGCACCTGAGTGCACCTGGTTGCCTCCCTCATCAGGTGGCGCTCCAGGAGCGGCTCGCCGATGTGATGAAGGCCGAGGGCGCGCTCCAGGTACGACTCGAAGAGTCCCTCGCGAACGAGTCGCGGCTGCTGCAGCGGCTGCAGCTCGCCCAGGAGGGCGCGCAGGCGCATCAGCGCTCGCTGGACGCCGCAGCTGCGGCCGAGAGCGAGCTCCGCGCGCAGCTCGAGGCGATGCGTGCGTCTCGTGCTTCGTCAGACAGTGGGGGGGCCGCCGCCGCACGGCTAGTCAGTACCGTGTACTGCGAAGTGCTCGGGCGTGCTCTGCGTGAGGCGGAGGGTCACGTCGCCGATGCCCGACGCACCACTGAGCGCGCGCGTCAGGCCGGGCGGGAAGCACTCGCGGAGGCGCACGCCACTGCGCAGGCGGAGGCGCACGCTGCTGCGCAACGGGCGGCGGACGCGACGCGTTCCGAGGCGGGAGAGCGGGTGGCGGCGACGGCGGCCCAGATTCAAAACGCGAGGGCGCGCCGGCTGAGCACGTGGATTCGTCAAGTGGATGGGCAGCGGCTCTCGTGGGGATGGGCCGAATGGCGTGCGGCGGTTGCGCTGGTGAGTCGCTGGGAGCTCCCCATCTCCCTGGGAGCTCCCCATCTCCCTGGGAGCTCCCCATCTCCCCGGGAGCTCACCATCTCCCCGGGAGCTCGCCATCTCCCTGGGAGCTCCCCATCTCCCTGGGAGCTCCCCATCTCCCTGGGAGCTCCCCATCTCCCTGGGAGCTCCCCATCTCCCTGGGAGCTCCCCATCTCCCTGGGAGCTCCCCATCTCCCTGGGAGCTCACCTTCTCGCTTCCTGATGGCCTCCCCACGGCCACCCCGATGACCCCTGATGAGCTCGGATTGCCTCTGATGAGCTCGGATTGCCTCCCTCATCAGGTCAGCTCCGATGAGCTCCGACGCGCCGAGCTCGAGAAGAGCAAGCGGAACGCGATGCAGCTGCGCAAGAGCCTCAAGGAGTCCGACAGCTCGGCGCACGAGCAGCTCGAGCGGCAAGAGGAGCGCATGAAATCTCTCGAGCTCCAGATCGAGCGGCTCAAAAAGGAGGCGGCCGCTGTGTCGGCCAAGCATGCGGCCGACAAGAAGGCGGCCGAGCAGCGCGAGCGCTCCGCCGCTCGCGACGCGGCGAGCGCCGTCGCGAGCGCGAAGGCGTCCGCGACGGCGCTCGAGCAGCAGCGTGAGCGGCTTCGGCTCAGTGTGCTCGAGAGGCTACTCGGCTACCGGCCCAAGTGGGAGCGTGTGAAGAAGCTCGAGGCCGCCTGCATCCGCTGGCGCAAGGCGGTGCTACTCGTTCAGAAGCATGCGCGCGAGGCTACCAGGAGTGACGCTGCCACGGCGACTGCGCCTTCGGGGATGGGAGCACCCTCGTCCGCCCCACCGGGGTCGTTACGGCCCGAGCGCCCCGTGCCCGCGCCGCCACCCTCCGCCCCCTCGCACACGCCGATGCCGCCGAGGAGGCCAGTTGAGGCGGTGAGCGCTGTGGCGAGCGCCGCGTTGAGCGCCGCGTTGAGCGCCGCGCCCTCCGAGCCAAAGCCCGCCGAGGCGGCATCGATGGCCGTGGGCGTCACGCGCCCGCCACAGCGCCCGGTCCGTCCAGTGGCTCAACCTCTTTCGCCCCCCGAGCTGCCGGCCGAGCTGCCGCCTGCGACGGGGCGCCCAAGGGCGCCATCCTGGGCGCCTTCCGCCGAGCAGCCCGACAGCCACATGGCGGCGCGCTGGCTGCAGGGGGCGGCGGAGGCCACATCTCGCTGGATGCGGCAGGGCGACAAGGCTGAGGGCGGCGGCGGTGCGGGCGGCGCGGCGACCGAACGACGCGGAACCGGCGGAACCGGCAGCGGCGGCGGCGCGGCACCGAATGAAGGACGCGCCCACGACGGCGCGAGGCCCGTGCTGCTCTCGAGTCAATCGTTCTCGCGATCGGCGGACGGGACGACGGGGAGTGCCAAGGGGCTGAGCGGCGGGCGCTCGCCTGGGAGCGTACGCGAGGCCGAGGCGCCGAGGGCGAAACCGTTGGAAGAGGTCGCTCGATACGGCGCGTTAGAGGAGGTCGCTCGATACGGCTCGCCGCAGGTGAGTCGCCTGCGCCAGCAGCAGCAGCCTAAAGCCGCGCCAGCCGCCGCAGACGAGGCCGCGGCGGGCGCGGGCGCGGCTGGTGCAGCGCCCTACCCCGTCGTTGCGAGGCAACGCGACGATGCCAAGGACAACACCCCTCGAGCCAAGGGCAAGGGTAAGGAGGGCAACGGGCTCGTCGCGCAGCCTCCTAGCAGTGTGGAGCTGGCGGCGTACCGCAAGATGATCCAATCGTCGGTAGGGAAGGACGGCGCGCCGCGCCTCGACTCGGTCTCGCTCTACTCGCTAGGGAAGCTTCTGGGCAAGGGCGCCTTCGGTGCAGTCAAGATGGGCGTGCATAAGCTGACCGGCGCGGTGGTGGCCATCAAGAACTTCAAAAAGGCCGACGTGAAGAACGAGGTGGAGGCGCGCGCCATCGACCGCGAGATTCGGATCCTGAAGCAGAGCGTGCACCAGCACATCATCAAGCTGTACGAAGTGATCGACTCGCCCACCAATTGGTACCTTGTGATGGAGTGCGCTGCCAACGGCGACCTCGCTGGGCACTTGGAGAAGAAGGGGCGGTTGAGAGAGGCCGAGGCGGCCAAATACCTCGTGCAGACTGTGGAGGCGATCGGGTGCTGCCATGCGAATGGCTTCATCCACCGCGACATCAAGCCTGAGAACTTGCTGCTCGACGTGCACTACGACATCAAGGTGACCGACTTTGGTGGTCGACTTTGGGCTCTGATTGCCTCTGATTGCCTCTGATTGGGCTTGAGTGCCACCCTCATCAGGTGACCGACTTTGGGCTCTCGGCCATCGTCAAGCCGGGTCAGCTGCTCAAGGTGGCTTGTGGCACGCCATCGTACTCTGCCCCGGAGGTCATCTGCCGCAAGGAGTACGATGGCACGCTGACCGACGTGTGGTCTCTCGGCGTCCTCTTGTACCACCTGACGCACGGCGTGCTCCCGTTCAACGATACCGCGCACATCCGTGCGGGCGACTACCATCCCAACCCCGAGGTGATCGCTCCCTCGACCCTCGAGCTACGATGGGGCGTCATTGCCACTGATGGCCTGCCTGATTGCCTCCCTCATCAGGTGATCGCTCCCGCGGCCCTCGAGCTGCTACGCACCATGCTCGTCGTCAACGCCAACCAGCGCATCACGCTCGACGCAGTGAGCCGTCACCCTTGGATGGTGCAATGGCGCCCGCACGCACTCCGCCCGCCGCGACGCCGCTTCGGGCTCACCTACCACGAGCCCGATCCCGAGCTCGTCAAGCACATTGAGGACAAGTTTGGCCTGATGGCCGATCACGTCGAGGCTTCGCTCAAGGGCGGCCTGTACAACCACGCGACTGCCTCGTACTCGCTTCTCGAGGAGGAGCGAGGCGGTGGGTAAGCGGCTTCGCGCAGAGACGACGCTCAGACGTCCGGTCGGATGAGGTAAGCTCGAGACACTGCTTGTTTTACTAGAGAGATACAGATGAGAAAGAGAGACCAGGCGAGGAGCAGGCCGAGGACTCGACTCCAGAAGTTGTACAATGTACTAGAAGCAGGCTGCGAATGCGTCGACGACGAGGACGTACAGGTACCGTGCATGACATTACCACTCGTCGGTTTGTGCGATATTGACGGGGGGGTCGCGATATCGTGGGATTCCGCGATTTCGTAGTCCGGTTAGCAATATCGTAGTACGCGCACGATATCGCGGGAGGGCGCCG
>PJAB01000664.1:0-22363 GCA_002887195.1 Chrysochromulina parva | reverse complement strand
CGTGCTCCTGCCGATGGAGGCATCGAGTTCGAAGCTCATGCAGCTCGTCAAGAGGGAGTTTCTGAAGGACAAGTACCGCCTCGTCTTCCTCGACCCGGTGACCGGCTGCGCGGTGCGCTGTGGCCCTCAGGGCGACGGCTACAAGCTGGAAATGCCCAAGAAGTGGCTGATCGAGAACCGCAAGATCATCTCGGCCGGCCTTCGGATCGTCAAGATGACCGCCGCAGCAGGCTGCGTTGCGGGGCTGCCGCTGGGGTCGGTTAAGGGACTGCCGTCTCAGGCGGTGTCAAAGGCGGAGGTCGAGGCGGTCAAGATGTTTGAGAGGGTGTATTTGGAAAGCATTTTGATCGGCGAGAGCGCCCTCGGAGACGATGCAAGCAGCACGTCGTCCTCGGCCTCGCCGTCCACGACCAAGGCCGTCAAGGCGGCGACGGGCCGGGCGTACAAGCAGCTACGTAAGATGCTCAAGGACCAGTGCAAGGACGAGTATCTCGTGCACTGCGAGATGACCAAGGAGAAAGCGCGCGACGGCTCGATCGAGTTCGTGAGCGTCGGCAGCAAGGAACGTTTCCTTCACTTTGGCCAGCAGTGCCTGATCTGGAACGACGATACGCTGAAGCAAAAGGCGGCGGCAAAGGCGGCAGTGCTCAGCCGCGTTGCTGACCAAAGTGAAGGTCGCGACACAAACATATTTTCGTGATAAGAGTAGTATTTCCCCAAGATTGGTGCATGTTTTTCTGCACGCACATCCTGTAGTTGAGGGCGAGCGTGTTTTGACTCTTATCTGTGCTCTGCTGTGCCTCGATCTATATAGTGCCAGCAGTTCGGAGTACGTGCCGTGCCACGATTTGTGCATGAAACTTCGAAAGTTCCCATCGCCCTATGGGACGCCCTGCTTTTGATGTTCTATACTTTGAGTTGGAGACACCTCAATCCCGACTCCCCGCTCAGTGGCCCAATGTCTACGTCTTTGATGACACCGGTCTGCTTCTGGCCAAAGACCATCGCCGGCTTAGCTGGCACAGTCTTGACTTGCGCCCGTCCCTCCCTCCGGCACATCCGCCCTCGCCGCCCTCGCCGCCGCCGCCACCCTCACCACCCCCGCCCTCGCCCTCAACCACGCGAAGTTTTTGAGCTTCCGGGAGGCAATCCGCTGTCCAACGGAGATAACGGAGATACATTTCAGATACATCAGGATACACTCAGGCTACATGTATCCTTCAGGTATCTGATAGGAAACCCACCCCAAAACGATAGCCCCCCCCTTTTCCCCACCGTGGTGTGAACGCTTGTGTGAACGTGTCTCCCTTCAGTGTGAACATGTTTACCCGTAACGACACTTAGTTTCGAGATCGACCCACGCGATGACCTCCCTTCTCCTCGTCGCTGCGCTGCCTCTGAGCCTGCACCTACACAGCGTACCGCCGCGTCTGTCGCACACATCTCGCATCAGCACGATTCGCTGCGGCTGGGGTCCCGACCCGATTTGGACGCCGAACGATGTGGTGAGCATCAAGGACGCCGCTAAAGGACTGAAGGCGATCACCATCATGCCGCCCAAGGACACAGCAAGCGGCTACACTATTCCAGGCCAGTATCTTCAGCTCCGCGAGCCCGGCGCCGAGAAGGCGGGCATCTTTGCCATCGCGTCAGCTCCTGGTGCTGACGGTGCGTTCGAGTTCCTGATCAAAGAACAGCCGCCTTCCAATTGGTCGCCCGGAACCGGCTGGCTCACCAGCGGCAGCGCAGGCCTCAAACTCGAGATGTCGCAGGTCATGGGGTCGGGCTTCAAGATCGCGCCGGTTCTCGACCAGGTGGACTCAGTGCTCCTGTTCGCAGCCGGCTCGGGCATCTCGCCTATCCGATCGACAATCGAGTCGGGCATGCTCGCGGGCAAGGAGGTGAGGCTGTACTATGGCGCGCGCACGCTCGACATGATGGCGTACCAAGACAAGTTCGCCGCGTGGGAGAAGCTCGGCGTGAGCGTCACGCCCGTCATTTCCAAGCCGGAGGGCACGAGTTGGAAGGGGGCGACCGGCTACGTGCAGGAGATTGCAAAGGAGATCGGCGTCCCCAAAAGGAGCGCGATCCTGGTGTGCGGCATGAAGGGCATGTTTGAGGGCGTCAAGGCGTTGGCGAAGGAGGCTGGACTGGCGGACGAGATGGTGATGGCCAACTTTTGAGTGCGCGCAGTGTGTCGGCCACACGAGAGCCACACGAGACGAGGCCCGCGGCGAGCATGCTCACGAGTGGTCGCGCCCGCGTTGGGCGGCGGGGTGTCGGCCTGTACGCGACGGGTGTGTCTGGTCGGCCTTACTTAGGAGAGAGTGAGCTAGCGCTTGAAACAAAAACGCCGGCGCCTAAATAGCCTAAATCCTGAACACGCAAGGCCCCGCCGGGGCGCGTAATCGTGACCGCCGGGCTCGGATGCGACGATGTCGGGGCGGAGCGCGCCTAAACCCTTTCTCGATTTAACCGCGGCGTGCACAGCCGCCTAAGAGCCTCCCGCGCTAGCCGCTAGCGCTCGGTACTATTCCTTCCGCCAAGCATCGAATAACTGCCGCCAAGTTCTAGGTCCATTTTCCGGAGGTTGTTTCGGTTGCTGGCTCATTCGTCCATCATGCGCCTTCGAGATCGGCAAGTCGTGATGAGCCTTTGCATGCTGCGCCTCGTGAGGAGGAGGAGCGTCGTGATGAGTACTTGCATGCTGCGCCTCGCGAGGAGGTGGAGCGTCGTGGTGAGCACTTGCATGCAGGGTCTCGAGGTCGATCCGGTGGTCGGTCCGCCGCTCCTGCGTCCGGCCGTGCGTGCCAGATGGTTGCACATCCGAATGAAATGAACAGTGCACAGCCGAGCGTCGCGGGCCGTCGCGGAGGCTGCGGGCGCCGTGCAGAGCACTTGCGTGCACAGCCGAGCGTGGCGGGCCGTTTGGCGCGCGCGTGCTGCCCACTTGTACGGCGCCGGTGGGGGGCGTGCTGGCCACATGTACGGTGTGCGGGTTGGCAAGGAAGGATTCGGCGAGGCGCCGTGGTGAGCACTGGCATGCTGGGTTGGCAAGGAAGGATTCGGAGAGGATCTTACGCGCCGCCTCCATGTTTCCGTTGAGCCACTGCTCCTTGGCGCTCACCACGGCGCTTTGGAGCGAGGGTGCCTCGTGTTCACGTTCACACGGCTCCGTGGCGCTCACCATGGCGCTTTGGAGCCAGGGCGCCTCGTGGCCCTCTGTGTGAAGGGATGAGTGAGGTGTGAAGGTATGAGTTGTGAAGGGCGCCTCGGCATCCTTCACACCCTTCACAACTTCCACAAGGGCCACTGCTGGGGTCGGCACGAGGTGTGAAGAGATGACTTCGCTCGGCGGTTGAGCTGCTGACACTGGTCGTAGTGGTGGCTCCTCGTGCGATGCCGGCTGGCGCCGTGGTGAGCACTTGCATGCTGGTTGTGGAATGGATGGCTTCGCATTGGCTTGATCCGCCGTCGGAACGAAGGGCGAGCGGCTCGACGACCCTTCGTGCACGAGTGGGCTGTGAATGAGTGGGCTGTGAATGAGTGGACTGTGAATGAGCGGGCTGTGAGGCGGCGTCGCCTCCGCCACGGCCGATCCCGGCATGAACAAAGGTGTGAACAAAGCTGCTCGTGCCGGCGAGGGCGTAGTTGCTCGTGCCGGCGCTGCCACCCGAGATGCGGGCGATCGTGATCGCCGATGGCGGTGCTTGCCGTGCTTGCCATGCTTGCCGCTCCCGGGGATCCCATCGCGGACAGGGGATGCGTGTATCTCGGCGTGTATCTCGGCGTGTATCCCGGGGATCACATCGCGGACAAAGGGTGACGAGCGCGTCCTCTCTGCCAGAATCTCGTCCCCCGAGATACACGCCGAGATACACGCCGGGTGCGTCCCTGAAGGCATGGCGTCGGTCGGAGGCTCGCTCTGGAGGCGGCGGTGGCGACGATGGTGCGAATGATGCGGCACTTCAAGTGCTGCGATGTCTTGTGAGCGCTGGGTTGAGCGCTCCACTGATTGCCACTGATGGTCAATGAGTGTCCCTGATTGGGGAGCGCGCCATGGTGAGCGCTCCAGAGAGCTGCGTGGGGGGCTTGATCGCAGTGGAGATTGTCGTCGTCGCTGGTGCCGTTGCTGTTGCTGGTGCTGGTGCTGTTGCTGGTGCTGATGCCGTGGCGGAGGACGCGTCTCCACGTGCGATGCCGGCTGGCGCCGTGATGAGCACTTGCATGCATGCCGTGGCGGAGGACGCGTCTCCAGCGGTGGGTTGGGTGCCCAGAAAGCTTGTGAGCCGGCCGGCAGCCACGAGGAAGGAGAGCCTGCCGGAGGCGCGTAACGGCAGCCCGTCGTGGTGGGCGCGTAACGGCAGCCTGACGTGGTGGGCGCGTAACGGCAGCCTGACGTGGCTCTCGGCCTGCTGTCGAGAGCATACCCGTCGGCCGCCGCTCGGAGGATCGCTTCTCGCCCCGAGATAAGCCCCGAGATCGCTTCTCGCCGCGAGATAAGCCCCGAGATCGCTTCTCGCCGCGCCTCCGCGGCATCCTGCGCCACCTCACGATCAAGCTTGAAGCTGCGGCAATGTGCCAAGTCTACGAACTTGACGGGGCCCGATTTGGATGTCGACGGCCCATTTAGCGTCCCAAATTTGGATGGCGACGGCCCATTTAGCGTCCCAAATTTGGATGGCGACGGCCCATTTAGCGTCCCAAATTTGGATGGCGACGGCCCATACGTCTTCACAGACGCGGATTGTGTCGTCGGCCGCGAGCGCGAGGATGGCGGCGGCGGCGGGGGGTCGAATTGACCTGTCGACCACGCCGGCATCGGCGAGGCGGCAGAGGCGGCAGAGGTGGCCTGGAGCCAGCGACGTATCTCGGGGCTCATCTCGGGGCTTCCGAGGAGCGCATGCAGCACCTCCGGCGGCGGCATCGGGAGCGAGCCATCCAAACTAGGAATGTTCGGTGACGGGCGCAGCGCCGGCGTCGATGGGTGCTGCTGCTGCTGCAACGAGTGCATGGGCAACTCAATTCGTTCGAGGGCGTCGGGGGGCGAAGCGGCAGCGGATCGTGACTTCGCTGCCCTTCGTCGCGATACGAGGAGCCAGCCCGCCAAGCAGCAGAAAGCGAGCACGAGGAAGAGCCCCACGCCCAGCACGGCGCCCAATAGTGCCGTGTTCTCGAGCGCGAGCGTGAAAGACTGGCGTTGCGGAGGGAGCGGCGAGGGCGGCGGCGAGGGTGGCGGCGGCGGCAAGGACGGCTCCAAATTAGGAAATGGCAAGGGCTGCGGCGGAGGCGGCGGCGGCGGTGGCGGCAAAGGCCGAGGCGACGGTGGTTGCAAGGGCGGTGACTGAGGCGGCGCTGGCGGAGAGGGCGGCGGCGGTGGTGATGGCGGCAACGGCGGCGGTGGCGACGGCGGCGGTGGTGATGGCGGCGGCGACGGCGGCGGTGGTGATGGCGGCGGCGGCGGCGGCGGCGGTGATGGCGGCGGCGACGGCGGCGGCGATGGCGGCGGTGGTGATGGCGGCGGCGACGGCGGCGGCGACGGCGGCGGTGGTGATGGCGCCCGCACGAGTGCCTGGACGACGGATTGGACACTGACGCCCGTAACGCCGATGCCGAGTGCGAGAGTCATGTCGGATGGCGTCGCATGGACGAGTTGAGTGCGCCCCGCGCTCGCCTGCGCAAGAGTGGCGTAGGTCATGCGAAGGTCAGCACGCACGCTGGCCGACAGCACGCGCATCAGTGCCACACGATCGACGGCGAGGCCAGCGTAGCTAGCAAGGCTGGTGCGCAGCGCGAGCCGCGCCGCCGCATCAAACTCGTCGAGGGAGAGGGCGAGCAGAAATGAGACGTCGAGCAGCGCCGCCACCGTGCCGCCGGGGCTCGCGGGAGGCAGTGCCGGTGGCGGTGGCAGTTGCGGCGGTGGCTTTGGAGGCCGTGCGGGTGGAGGCGGAGGCCGCCGAGGCGATAGCGGCCGCGGCGGCAATTGAGGCGGCGATGGCGGCGGCGAAGGCGGAGGAGGCGATGGCGGAGGAGGCGATGGCGAAGGCGGAGGAGGTGAAGGCGAAGGTCGAGGAGGCGACGGTGGTGGCGAAGGCGGAGGAGGCGAAGGCGGAGGCGAGGGCGGCGGCGGTGGGCATGGTGGTCGATGCGGCGGCGCTGGCGGCGATGGCGGTGCCGGCGGAGGTTGAGATGGTTGCGGAGGCGGAGGAGGCCATGGTTCTGGGCTCGGGGGTGGCGAGGGAGGCGGACTCGGCGGCGGCGGTGAAGGGGGCGGTGGACTCGGTGGTGGTGGTGATGGCGGCGGCGGCAAGGGAGGCGGCGGCGACGGAGGAGGCCGAGGCGGTGGCGAGGGTGGCGGCGGCGACGGCGGTGGCGAGGGTGGCGGCGGCAACGGAGGAGGCCGAGGCGGTGGCGAGGGTGGCGGCGGCAGCGGCGGTTGCGAGGGTGGCGGCGGCGACGGCGGTGGCAGCGGCGGAGGAGAGGGAGGGGGCGGCGATGGCGGAGGAGGCGAAGGCGGAGGCGAGGGTGGGGGCGATGACGGCGGTGGCGACGCCGGAGGCGACTCTGGTGGCGACGGAGGTGATGGTGGCGGAACGAACGGGCTTGGTGGTGGAGGAGGGGACGGTTCAGCAGGCTGTGACGGAGGTGATGGCAGTTGCGGCGGTGGCTTTGGAGGCCGTGCGGGTGGAGGCGGAGGCAGCCGAGGCGATAGTGGCCGCGGCGGCGATGGCGGCGGCGAAGGCGGCGGCGAAGGCGGAGGAGGCGAAGGCGGAGGAGGCGATGGCGACGGCGGAGGAGGTGAAGGCGAAGGTCGAGGAGGCGACGGTGGTGGCGAAGGCGGAGGAGGCGAAGGCGGAGGCGAGGGCGGCGGCGGTGGGCATGGTGGGAGACGCGGCAGCGCCGGAGGCGACTCTGGTGGCGACGGAGGCGATGGTGGCGGAACGAAAGGGCTTGGTGGTGGAGGAGGGGACGGTTCAGGCGATGACGGTGGAGGCGATGACGGTGGGTACGATTGCATGGCTATCTAGCTTTTTTTACAAGCGAGCATGTAATAGCGCAAAGGGCACAGAGCAGTCGTCCAACACGCGCGACCCGCTACAAAATCACGTCAAAACTTCGCGACGGTTTCAGAATTCCGCAGAGGCATGGTCCTCGAACTGTTATGAAATTTCGGCTGTTGCTGGGCGCACCTTCGAAGGGAGCGAGTTACGGCGACCGACGAATTCTTGCAAGTTTTAATCGCGGCACGTGGCGACCTTTGTTCGCGTCGGAGCACTTGCCCGCGATCTGCGATGGGTGTTGAAGACGTCAAAGCGGCCTTCGAAGGCCTATCGATCCCGTGGGAGTGCGTCGAGCACAACCCCATCGAAAAGGTGGAGGAGGGCCTCGAGCTCGACTCGATCAAGTCGCTCGGCTGCAGCTTCGCCAAGAATTTGTTCATCAAGGACAAGAAGGCTGGCTTCTTCCTGCTCGTGGTGACCGCGGACCGCAAGCTCGACATGAAGAAGCTGCCCGGCCTCCTCGGCAAGGGCACGAAGGAGTTCCGCTTCGCGGACGAGGCAGCGCTGAAGGAAAAGCTCGGCTGCGGCAAGGGCGCCGCCTCGCCGCTGGGCGTCATGACCGACGCCGCAGGCGAGGTGACCGTGGTGCTCGACGAGGAGCTGATGGGCGCCGCCAAGATTGGGTGCCACCCGTGCCAGAACGACCACACGCTCGCGCTCACTCCCGATCAGCTCAAGGCCTTCCTCGCCAAGTACTCGCACGAGCCGATGCTCGTCAACTTTGCGGCGGCGGCTCCTGGCGAGGCGCCGGCCGGCGGCGCCGCGGCGCCGCCGCCGAAGAAGGCGCCGGCGAAGATAGAGGAGGAGGCGAAGGTGGTGGGCAAGAAGGAGGGCGCCGATTCCAAGGGCCTCGAGTACACCAAGGCGGGCAACTTCCCCAACTGGTACCAGCAGGTGATCCGCAAGAGTGAGATGATTGCCTCCCTCATCCGGTGATCCGCAAGAGTGAGATGATTGCCTCCCTCATCAGGTGATCCACAAGAGTGAGATGATCGAGTTTTACGACATCTCGGGCTGCTACATCCTGCGCCCGTGGTCGTTCAGCCTGTGGGAGGCGATCACCGAGTTCTTCGACGGGCGCATCAAGAAGATGGGCGTCAAGAACTGTTACTTCCCCATGTTCGTCTCCGAGGCGAAGCTGAACGCCGAGAAGGATCACGTCGAGGGCTTCGCCCCCGAGGTCGCGTGGGTGACCCGGTCGGGCGACGGCGAGCTCGAGCAGCCGATTGCGATTCGGCCCACGTCGGAGACGATCATGTACCCGGCGTACGCATGCTGGATCCGCTCGCATCGCGACCTGCCCCTGCTCCTCAACCAGTGGTGTAGCGTCGTGCGCTGGGAGTTTAAGCACCCGACGCCCTTCCTGCGCACGCGCGAGTTCCTCTGGCAGGAGGGCCACACCGCGCACGGCTCGTACGAGGAGGCGGACAAGATGGTGATGGACATCCTGGGGCACTACAAGGCCATCTACGAAGAGCTCCTCGCCGTGCCCGTCATCAAGGGCTACAAGACCGAGAAGGAGAAGTTTGCGGGTGGATTTCGGACGACGACGGTGGAGGCCTACGTGCCAGCGACGGGCCGCGCCATCCAGGGCGCCACCTCGCACAACCTGGGCAAGAACTTTGGCAAGATGTTCAAGATCGAGTACGAGGACAAGCAGGGACAGAAGCAGATCCCCTGGCAGACGTCGTGGGGCTTCACCACGCGCTCGATCGGCGTGATGGTCATGGTCCACTCGGACGATACCGGTCTGGTCCTGCCGCCGCGTGTCGCGCCCATCCAGGTGGTCATTGTGCCGATCGTCATGAGCGGGATGAACCTGGACACGCTGAGCGGCGCGGCGAGCGATCTCGCGTCCCAGCTGCGCGCGAGCGGCGTGCGCGTCGAGCTTGACGATCGCGACAACTACAACCCCGGCTGGAAGTACAATTATTGGGAGCTCAAGGGAGTGCCGCTGCGCCTCGAGCTAGGTCCCAAGGACCTTGAGAAGCGGCAGGTGCGCTCTCCCTGGATTGCCCTTGATTACTATTGATTGCAGCTCCGCGATGACCTCGAGAAGCGGCAGGTGCGCGTGCTGTCCAAGGTGCTCATGGGCCCTCGGCATGCAAGTGCTCATCACGGCGCCCTCGCCTCTCCCCACAGGTGCGCGTGGTGCGCCGCGATACGAATGCGAAGCTCGACGTGCCGTGGAGCGTGCTGCCACAGCAGATTGCGCTGCTGCTCGTGCAGATGCAGCACGAGATGCTCGAGCGCGCGACCGCGCTGCGCGACGCGGCGCTCAAAACGGTGGTCGAGTGGAAGGACTTCGTGCCTACGCTCCAGCTGGGGCACATGGCGCTCACGCCCTTCTGCAACGACGAGGAGGCGACGCACTTTGAGGAGCTCGTCAAAGAGAAGTCGAAGGCCGAGGCGCTCGCCGCGTCGGGCGCAGAGGCGGAGGACGCGAGGACGTCAACATCGGTCGCCGCCAAGACTCTCTGCATTCCCTTCGAGCAGCCGCCACTGCCCGAGGGCACTAAGTGCTTCATCTCGGGCAAGCTCGCCACCTGCTGGGTGCTTTGGGGACGCTCCTACTGAGCGCTGCCCTGCGCCCTCCCTCGCCTCCGTCGCCGGTGTGCGACGAGGCGTCGCGTGCGCAGGAGGCTTGCCGCTGTCCGTCGGCGCAGACGCACAGAGACGCGCCTGGACGCGCCCGAGGGCGGCGGCTGCATGTGGCAATTGTGGAGGTGGGCCAGCCGAGAATAGAGGCCAGCGGGATTTCAGGGCTGGGGAGGAGCGTGTGGCAGAGGGCGCTTCGTGCCCTCCAGGTGGTGTCTTTGCGGTCTGAGGCGTTGAGCGGCTCTCACCGCCCGATCAGTTGCGCGTCCGAGATCGCACGCGACGTCGGAGGGCCCGGGAATGACACAGGTCACAGCACACAGCGTGTTGAGGGGGGGTGAAGACCCATGGTAGGTTGCATTCAAATTTCCCGAACAGGTGTAGGGTTGGGCCCTCCGACGCGTACATCCTATAGAACGTGCAACGTGAAAAAAACGGATGCGATGTCGGCGATTAGATCCGGCCCGGCCGTTGCTTCGCGGCCTTCCAAAGCACGGCATGTCCGGGCGCTTCGCGCGTCTTGCTCTCCGCACAGCGTCACCTCCGTCGCGCCTCTCGAAGCGGCGCGCGCGCGCGCGCAGCGCACTGCCTCGCGAGACGGCGAGAGATACTCTTCGTCGCAGGGTCGTCTGCCTCTCTGGTTGCGCTCTCTCTCTTCGCTTCATAAGCTACAGCTTGAGTGCGGTACTCATCAGCTTGAGTGCGGTACTGGTACGGCACCGCTCGACATTCCCGAAGCGCTCCCCCCCGTGATTATAGGCAACGCCCCCCGGCGGGCGCTTCCACCGACCAGCCCAGCTACGAACTAGGGAGTGTGGTTGCGTCGCCACACGTCGTCGTTAGAGCCCAAACAATCGGCTCAATCGGCCACGCGCTGCGGCCTTGCGCTCGGCCAGGGCCTTGACCAGCCGCAAGACGTCCTTCTCGTCGAATTGGAGGACCGTGGCGATGACCTCGAAGAGTTGCTCGCTTTCGTCAGATCCCTCGAGCTCGATGAACTTGACGATGACGTGGCGCAGGTAGTCCAAGTTTTGGCTGTCGGCTTGGAGCACCGCCTGATGCCGCAGCTGCTGCAGGTCCGCTTGCGCCGCGTTCAGCTCGCCCTCGAGGGTCTGACTCCGTATGCGCTCAACCGAAAGCTCCGCGTGCAGGCGTGCCTGTGACAAGGCGAGCCGCTGGAGAGCACTGCCCTCGTCGCTGCCCTCGCCCACGCCGTCGCTGCCCTCGCCCAGGACGGCGCTGCCCTCGACCATGACGGCGCGGCCATTGCCCACGACGGCGCCGTCCTTGCCCACGATGGCGCTGCTCGCGCCGCCAACGCCAGCCCCGTCGGCGACAGCGCTCGTCGCAGCGCCGGCGCCGTCGTGGGCATGCCCACGGCAGCGCTCGTCCTTGCCCACGTCGGCGCCGCGCCGCACGCCGCCCGGGACGACGCGAGCCTGCCCCTCGGGTGGGCGAGTATGCTGTGCGGCGGCCAGCGCGGTCTGTGCGGGCGCCATGGTGGGCGCCATGGTGGGCGCCATGGTGGGCGCCATGGCGGGCGTCTCAGCAGCAGCTCTCATCGTCCATTCCAGCCCCGTCATGTCGGGCGCCATGTCGGGCGCGGGCGGCTCGGCGGCAGGGGTGGACGCGGCCGCGGGTAGCGTCCGCCGCCGCATCTCTTCCTCCTGTTGCCCAAGGAGAGCGCGCGCTTTCTGCTTCACCTGCTTCGTCATCGGAGGGAGCAATCAAGAGCAATCAAGAGCGATCAAGAGCAATCAAGAGCAATCAATCAAGGAGAGCGTGTGCTTTCTGCTTCACCTGCTTCGTCATCGGAGGGAGCAATCAAAAGCGATCAAGAGCGATCAAGAGCAATCAAGAGCAATCAATCAAGGAGAGCGTGTGCTTTCTGCTTCACCTGCTTCGCCTCCGCCTTGGCCTCTCGCGCCTCAGCGGCCGCCTCCTCGCGCGCGGCCTCCGCCGTCGCGAGCGCCTGCCGTGCCTCGACCAAGGCGGCCTCCGCCTCCTCCGCACGCCGCAATTCTTTCGCCGCCGCCGCCGCCGCCGCCTTCCACGACGCCGCCAGCTGAGCCCTCGCCGCCTCAGCCGCCTCGACGCGCGCCTCGAGTCCGCGAGCCCCATGGCCTGTGGAAGGCGTCTGGGGCACCTGCATGCAATGAGGGATGCAATCAGCGGCAATCAGCGGCAATCAGCCTGTGGACGGCGCCTGGGGCACCTGGGAGTGAGCCGGCGTCTGGGGCGCCCGACGCAGCGAGCGAGCCTCCGCGGCCTCGCGCTCGGCCGCCGCACGCGCCGTCGCGAGCGCCTCGCGGAGCTCGGCGGCGACCTCTTCGGCCGCGGCGCTCGCTTTCTCGGCCGCCGTTCGCAAGGATCGCTCGCGATGCAACTCGGCGGCTTGCTCCGTCACTTTCACCATCAGCATCTTCACACGTGCGCCCGAGGCATCGGACGCCGCGCCGCCAGCGCCGTTGGTGGCGACGGTGCCAGCCGCCGCCGCCGCCGCGCCCTCCTCAACCAATGGTGCGACCGCCACGGGCTCCTGTGCCTTGGCATCTCCCGACGTGCGCAGACGAGCGATCTCAAGCTGCATCGCCGACTCCTTGGCGTGTGCCGTCTTCAGCGCCGCTTCGAGGCTCGCGATCTGCTCGTCCTTCTCACGCATCCGCTTGAGCGCCTTGAGCTTCGTGCTGTTGAGCTCCTCCACCAGCGCACGGATGCGCTGCTCACCCGCCTCAAGGGCCCGGCGCTGCTGCGCACACAAGACGTCGAGCGCTGGCTTGCCAGGAGTGGCAGGGACTGGTGCTGCCGCGCTCGGTGCCGGCGCCGGCTCGTCAAGATCGAACTTGATCGTACCAGCATAGGGCTCGTCAGATGAGGGAGCTGCCTCGGGCGGAGCACCATCCTCTGGGAAGAATTGTAATGACGACGTTGCGATCGAGAGCCGCGACGTGGCTTCGGACAGGGACAGGCTTGAAGCCTGCTCAGCCGCCTGTGCTGCCGCTGCCGCCGCATGCTCCGCTGCGGCGGCCGCTTGCTCGCGGAGCGCTGCGAACATGAAGACCCAAGTCAAGTCAAGTCGAGTCAAGTCAAGTCAAATCCCACAGGAGACGACGAATCCCAATAGAGAAGGGACCTAGATGCCCTATAGGCCTATATTCTATTCCCGCCAACCCGATTGCGCGCGGTGGCGGGCGAAAAAACAAAACATGGCGTTCCAGTATGCTGAACCAGGTGCGCTGGGCGACCTGGGCGCCGCGACCGTCGCGCTGCTGGTGTGGTACTATGTGGCGTTGTTTACGCAGAGCTACGCCAAGATTGCGCTGGTGCAGCGGCAGCGGCGAGCCTCGTTCGGGCTGCTGAGTTACAGGACCTGCTCTTACACGGACCCGGCCGTCGCGCGTTTAAAGTACGGGGTTCCGCACGACTCGCCTATCGCGCTGACTGCTGATCGCACGGCCGGCAATCTGAGCGAGCAGCTGGTGCCGTTCTTGGCGTCAGCGTGGCTCCGCGCGCTCCTAGTGCCGGGCGCAGCTGCATCGAGCGGCCGTCTGTGCTATGCGTATCTCGTCTCGAGAATGGTGTACCCCTTTGCCTTCTACGCCGGCCACCCATTGCTCCAGCTCTCAACACAGCCGGGGTACTTGATTGTGTGGGGACAGCTCGCAGACCTGTATATGTTTCACGCCGGGGATCCGCCAACCTGGTGGTCTGCCGCGCGCACTGAGGTTGCTATTCTTACGCTGGCCGCTGCTTGTGAAGTCCTCATCCTTGGCCAATGGGCTGCCGCAAGGTTGTCGAAGGGCGACGCTAGCAAGGACCAGTCCGATGCGAGCACGCAGCCGCCATCTCCGCCGGGGAGTTCGCGGCGCAAGGCGCAAGGGAACAGGCGTGACGCGCCTTCTCGCTCCCCGAGTCGCCACGAGACAGATTGCGCGTTGCGCCGGAGCACTGTTGCGTCGCCGTCGGTGGAGGTGGTGAGAAGGCACACGTGATCGTGGACTGAGACTGTGTTTGAGAATACTCTAGAAATACGCGGGTCCTTGCCTCGCTCTGAACCGTTGCATCCCAGGGCAACACAGGTCGCACAGCGATCGGCCCGCACACGACCTCACACGACGTCACGAGGCGCAGCGCCCGGGGGCCGGCATGTGTGGATTATATACACAGAGAAGTCATAGCACGTGGTTCAAGGGCGTGCCGCTTCCATCGGCGGCTGCGGCCGCCTTGAGTCGCGCGTTGCGTTGCTTTCGCTGGCCGAGCGCGTCGAGCCCGCAGCGCACGAGCATGACCAGACTCACGAGGATGATGACGACCTTCACCATCGGCAACATCCATTGGCCTAACAAGACGTCACCAGCGTCCAGTTCCTGAGCGTTGTCCGCAGGCTGCCCCCCATGCACAGCATGGGGATTCGGCAAGCCTGCATCATATTTCAGGAGCGGAGTGGCAGCAATCGCCGATTCCCGATGCCATCTGGTCGCATTGTTCACAGGGACCACGGAGGTGGGAGGCTTGAACTCGGCCTGGAAGAGCGCGTGAAGCTGCTTGTAGCTGTACATGGAAAGGTCGAGGGTCCTTTTGCGGCCGTCGTCGTCCTCCACCACTAGATCGGGATTGTGATGACGAATCCACTCAATCTTGACCATAGAGTACTGGTCGACACCGCCCGGCTCCTTCAGAAAGCGCTTTACCTGAGGCAAGCTATTGAGCTTTCAGGCGGGGCACGATATGACAGTGCCACGCTTGGCGACAGATGACGGCAACTGCATCACGAGAACAGCAACCCCGAATCGGCGCATGTTGCTGCGCTTTGATTGTGCCCCTCGAGCAAAATCAGGGTGCAGGCACGAAGAGAGTAGCTATTTATAGAACGGGGTGTGAAGGAGGTACGGCGCCGGAAAAGAAGTGCGGGGACATGTTTCGTCAAGCCATCATCGTACTTCCTCTTTTGGGAGTCACGAGACGCGCTTGTGCGAACCGCCACCACAATGGCATAGCGCTCATCCTCTCATCCGAGGCACTTATTCACCCCCAACTCCCCACCCCCTCCATGAGCGCCGACGACGGTACAACCACCAGGAGTTCCTACAAGGCCCCGACTTCTTTCGATGCTCTCCTCTCGGAGCCCAAGGGGAAGACTGTGTACTTTGCCGGCGAGGCATTTATGCTTCACGTCTTTTGGGAGACTCCTTCGCGCGAGGCTGCCACAGAACTCTTGAGAGGTCTCTCCTTGTGCGCTGCGGCGACCCACCGCAACACTCCATGCGTGCCAGTCTACTTCTTCAGATTATCCAGCTGTGACGACGACCTCTGCCCACCGCCCCCAACAACGGTGGGGAACTTTCCCGCGCTGATGGATGCCTCCCGCAAACTCTCCAGAGGCGTCCCCGCGCCCGCTGTTCACGCTGAGCTAAAGAAGAAGGGTGTTGACGTGGCGCTCCTTTCCTTGCCCACCGACGCTCCCCTTCCACCAGAACTGCTGAACCGCCAAGCGTGCATCATCGAGCTCACCGAGGTGTACCTTGACGAGCGCGCGTTTGTGGAGCACGCCGGGAGTCGCGACTACCTCGACGGGCACGCGGCCGTCATGAGTCCTGCGTTGCAGAGTATCAGGCGGCCACGGTCTCTGCAGCTAGGAACTCCGAACGCGGGATTGGTGGAGCGCATTTTGGAGCCTGTGCTGCAGGCTACTGAAGTCCCACTCGGCGGCGGGAACTGCTTCGTTTGGCGTCCCTTGCCATCCCCGTCACCGAACAAGGAGGAAGAAGGCGGAGGCGCTTCTATGTTCCTCTCTCTCGACACAGAACGGCTTCCCCCCGACCGCGCATCCGCAGCTCTACCCTCGGCGTTCGTCGAATTGTGCTGTACCCTAACAGTCTTCGAGCACCCTCTTCGCGACGGAGCAACTCGTGTCATGGCTGTGCTCTACGAGTTGCCGACTGCCGCCCTCCTTGAGGAAGTTGACCGCGCTCTGCTGCACGTCGCGCGAGGACAGGCCCATGTGCTTGACGCCGAGAGAGCGGCATCGCTCCCGCAACTCTTTGAGGCTGCTGGCCTTCATGGGCGTGTGATTCTCAACACCAACTCTGCGGGCTACGTCCTTCACTCCAAGGCGGCACACCTGACGACGTAAGTCGGCACCAAAAGAACTGCCATTATCCCTCGAAGAACTGCGACGGAATCGCTCGAGCTCTCTGCGCTCCCAACCCCAACCCGAACAGCTTTCATAACAATAATTGCAAATCTCCACGGCATGGGGATTCGGCAAGCCTGCACAGTCCCACGCTTGCCGACAGATGACGGCAGCTGCATCACGAGAACAGCAACCCCGAATCGGCGCATGTTGCTGCGCTTTGTTTGTGCGACTCGAGCAAAAACAGGGCGAGCACGAGAGAGTACTGTGTACCGGTAGCCTATTCATAGAACGGGGTGTGAAGGAGGCACATGTTTTCGCGGGAAAAGACAGGCGGGGTATCGTCACCCTTCCACATAATGGAGCTGTGAAGACGAGTAGTGGGGGGCCGGTTACGTGACGTGTGTGTTCAAGTCAAGTCAAGTCAAGTGACTTGACTTCAAGTCAAGTAAACAACAGACAACCATACGGAAGCCTTGAATTGACTTGACTTGTCTTGTGTGTTCATAGAAGACGAACGAGCGGGACCATGGATTCAGTCGCGCCCATCGCAGGATTCGGGGTCGCGTTGCTGCTCGCGCCGCCTCTGAGCCGGTGGTCGGGACAGCCAGTCATCACGATGCACCTGCTGATCGGGCTGCTCACGCAGTTGCTCTCAGGCACGCGCATGCCGTCCATCTTTGCGCCCGCGCACAATGCGGCTTTAGCTTGCATCACGCTTGCAGCGGGTTCCGAGCTCGTCGTGGCGGAGCTTCGACGTAACGCGCGCTCCATTGCGTACATATCGTGCATGATCACGCTCTTCACCATCGCATGCGTCTTCACAGCGTTCGTACTTGTCGGTGATACCCTGGCGAGCCAGGCGGGCAGCGGCAACTCGGTCGCCGATGCCAATCTGCGGCGCGTGCAGGCGATGCTCGCCGCGGTTGTGGCCGTCGGCCGGTCGCCCTCGTCGGCGATGGCCATTGTGAGCGAGCTGCAGGCCGAGGGGCCCTTGACGACGACCATGCTCTCGGTAACGATGGTGTCGGACGTGCTCGTGATCTTGCTCTTCACTGCGGCTTGCGAGCTCGCGCACGTGCTTTACAGCGGACACGTCCTTCAATCGACACGTGCTGTCATGACGCTCGAGGGCACGATCATCTCCTTCTGCTCGACGGTCGCCATCCAAATCGGGCTGTCGGTGGTGCACGGCATCGCGCTCGCCTACCTCTGCCTCCCGATCCTCGACCTCGACGAGCTCCGCGGCCACGGCCGAGCCCAACATGGCGCCACGCGGGCCCCTGTTGCTGCTGTCTGGGCGGAGGAGTACGACGCGCCTTCGCCCCCGCCGAGCACGAGAGCGAGCGAAGGCGAGGAGGAGGACGAGGAGAAGGTCGAGAGCGTGTCAGGGTGGGTGCGCTCGGCGGCGCAGCCGGCGTTGCTGCTTGTGCTGGGTGGGTACGCATTCGGCGCCGAGGCGCTT
The DNA here is from genome assembly GCA_002887195.1 of Chrysochromulina parva. Taxonomy (NCBI): domain Eukaryota; phylum Haptophyta; order Prymnesiales; family Chrysochromulinaceae; genus Chrysochromulina; species Chrysochromulina parva. The sequence goes on along the minus strand of PJAB01000664.1, from coordinate 5,106 downwards.
CTCAAGCGGCTGGCGACCATGCTCAGCCTGTGGCTCTACCACGCGCCGTGGCCGAACGTGGACAGCTTGCGCCTCGAGCCCATGCTTGCATGCATGGTGGGGGGCTTTTGGTTGTGCAATGTGCTCCGGCGGCGCACCCAACTCCGACGGCTTCTGAACACTTGCCTGCCCCCACTGATCGCCTTCTTCTTCTTTACGACGGGCACCGCCATGCGCGTGCACCAGCTCCGGCTCGCGTGGCCGTTCGCGGTCACCGTCTTCTACTCGCGCGCGCTCGGCATCTTTGTGGGAAACTACACGGGCGTGGCGCTCGCGGCCCGGCATGCAGTGTGCGTGGGCGAACGTCCGGACGAGGAGCGCCGTCGCGGGCACAGCGGGCCGGCAGAGTCCACGTGCGCGGGCGTGCAGTGCTATGGCTGGGCGGCCTACGTGACGCAGGCGGGCATCACCCTCGGGTTGACAGATGAGCTCGCCGCCGTCTTCCCCACATGGGGGCCCGCTCTCCAGGCGCCCCTGATCTCGTCCGTCCTCCTGACCCAGATCGTCGGGCCGCCGCTGCTCAAGGCGGCGCTCACGTACGCTGGCGAGGCGCACGCGTTGAGTCCCTTTGCGCGCCGCCCGGCACACCGCCCGTTGCTTGGCAGTCGCGACTCGATGGTGGAATTTGCGGAAGCGGCGGACTCGCCTGACATCCGGCGAGCCTCCGATGCCGATAGCGGATGAGGGGCGCCGAGCGCTTTATTTTCGATGCCGATAGCGGATGAGGGGCGGCCGAGCGCTTTATTTTGACGAATCGCCGATGGTGCCGATACCAGGCCGATACGTCGTCCCTCTCGATCTTCATCGGGCGGCTCGAGATCGTCGCGCCGCTGGCGTAGCTACCGGCTAGGCGGATTACGACATAATTACCATAATTACGACACTGAACCGACTCGGACGGTCACGGTGACCCGCGCGGCGGCGCGGGACCCCGAGCCCGACGCGATATCCGGATATCCGAATGTTCTCACAGTCACACACCTGACCCTCAGTGGGGTTTTTCATATAGAGGAGCGGAGCTCTTGAGAAAAGAGTGAACTTATTAGACCAGGCACACTAAAACGCAAGCACGCCCCGTTCTAGGGCATACTAAAAATGGAGAGCGCAGTCTTGCTTACAGCTTAGCAGAAGGTGGTCGGGCGCGCCGCCTTGAAGGTCGTCCGGTACTTCTTGGCAATCTTCGCCACCCTGTGCGGCAGCGGGAAGCGGATGGACTGCGAGTGGAACTGCTTGACGTCGGCGCGCTTGCACTCCTCCGGCTTCAGCTCGGCCGTCTTGAGGATCTGGATGGCCTTCGACTTAGCGCGGCTGCGGCCTGCCATGTCCATGTACATCATGTTGATGGCAGCGGTGAGCGACATCTCGCGGATCTCCTTGTACGCGTTGTGAGTGCCCGTGCGCGAGTCATAGCGGAACCAGATGCCAAAGTTCTTGACCTTGAGCGGGCTCTTCTCATAGATCTGCGCGGCGGACGGGGCGGGGGCGCACACGCTTGCGGTGAGCGCCACAAGCAAAGACAAAGGGTTGCGAGTACGGACGGCATGGCGCTGATGACCATCTGCCCGATGCGGCGGCAGCGGGCCCGATGATGGTGTCCGCACAACCTGGCACTGCCGAACGGCCTGCCATGGCGAGCTCCACGAAAGTCGCCAGCGTTCCCAACTCGTTGCGCCGCCACCACGTCCTCAGCCACAGCATCCGCTATCGGCAGCCACGTTGCGGCGGCTGCTGTCGCACGCCGCACCCGCCGGCTGGCTGCGGCCCCATGCTGCGCGCTGGGTGGAGCTCCGAGCATCTTGCTGCGGCGGCGATCGTGTTGGCAGGAGAGAGCGCGCACCTTGTTGATGGAAATGATCTGACCGTTGGCCTTCTTCACGCGGCACAGCTTGCCCATGAAGTACCAGAAGCGGCTGCGCGCGACGACGTTGTTCCTCGCGAACAGGTTCATGCGGTACACCTTGCACATGGCCGAGTCCGCAGAGTACTTCTCATTGGGCACGAAGCGTCCCACCACCTGGTACTGCGACTGCCCAGTCGGCAGCGCACCCGAAGCCTTCTTGCCCATTGAAGCTGAGCGACTGTGGATGCAGCAGAGGAGGGCGACCGCGTCAGACTCACGCTGCAGGCAGGCGCGCGCGGCGGTCGGGACGCACAGGGAGTGCGGGGCAGACGGGGCTCGCAGCGCTGCGTGTCCGAGCGTGGTGTGCATACGATGACGTCTCCGTCTCCAAGAGGTCGTGCTGTGGGGAAATTGGCGGATTGACTTTAAGCGCCGAATCCATTTGAGAAAGACACCCAAGGCCGGCGCCGATCCCCAGAGAGTAAGATCAATAGAACACATTTCGCCAGGCGCTGCCCTGGGCGCGACCTCGACCTTCTCTCGCCTATGGCCAGGCCGTCGCGGACGGCGACGCTCATCCTGCTCTCCGCCGCGGCGGGCTTCCGCGCGGGCCCGCGCGTGCCGCCATTCGGCCACGCCGCCGCCGCTGCACGCTCTAGCGTCGCATGCTCCATTGCTGTGCCCGTGCCGCCCGCCGAGAACGATAGGACCGTCGTGGACGGCCCCAATGGACCCATCCTCGTGACCAAGGTCAAGGGCAGTTACTACGCCGTCGACGCGACCTGCCCTCACCTCGGCCTTCCGATGAAGCGCGGCAAGGTTGCCGACGGCGCGGACGGCGTGACGCTCACGTGCAGTTTCCACAACAGTTGCTGGGCGATGAAGGACGGAAGCTGCAAGAAATGGGTGACTGGTGCGCTCGGCATCGAGAATGAGGCTGCCGCCGGCGTCATGGGCAAGCTGGGTGGCCAGAAAAGGAGCATCAAGTCTTACAAGGTGGCCGTCAACCAGGACGGCTCGCTCACGCTTGAGTCGAACTCACTGATGCTGCCTGCACAGCCGCCTGCCGCCTCCGTGATCCGTACCATGGTGCCCGATTCGCCGTCGGGCTCCGAGTTCGAGACGCTCGGCGAGGCCGACCACGGGCCGGTCGGCGTGCTGCTGCTCTCGGTGGGCGCGCCCGAGACGCCCGACGACGTCGAGGAGTACTTGTACAACGTCTTCTGCGACCCGGAGATTCGCACCCTGCCTCCCGCCATCTCATGGGCGTTCAAACGGCCTCTCGCGTGGCTCATCGCGCGCGAACGCGCCGAGGAGGCGCGCGAGTCGATGCGGCTCGCGGGCGGGCGCTCGCCGCAGCTAGCGACGATCCAGGCGCAGGCGAAGGCGCTCGGGACGGCGCTCGCTGACCGAGGCGTCGATGCGCGCCCCTTCATCGCGATGCGCTACTGGAAGCCGTTCACCGAAGATGCCGTCGAGGCCATGAAGGCGGAGGGCATCCAGAAGCTGGTGATCCTGCCGCTGTACCCACAGTTCTCCCTCTCGACGTCGGGCTCGGCGCTGCGCGTGCTCGAGCGACTGCTCTACACGGACCCGGGCTTCCCCATGAAAACGTCCGTCGTGCCCGCGTGGTACAACCGGCCACTGCATGCATGCACGTGCTCACCACGGCGCCCTCCCCCTTCCCCACAGGTCCGTCGTGCCCGCGTGGTACAACCGGCCCGGCTTCCTGCAGGCGACGGCCAAGGGCATCGCCGATACGCTTGCCTCGCTGCCCCGCGATGCGCGGGGGACGGCGCACGTGCTGTACACGGCGCAGGGCCTGCCGCGCAAGTACGTCGACGACCTTGGCGACCCATACCAGGAGCAGGTCGAGCGGTGCGTGCAGCTGGTGAGTGACGAGCTCGGCGCGATGGGCATCGCTAACAACCGCTCTCTCGCGTACCAAGGTACGATCGTCCCACTGAGGGCCACTGAGGGCCTTGAATGGCCTCGAATGGCCTTTGAATGGCCTCTTGCTTGCCCCAATGGTCTCTGCGTGCCCTAATGGCCACTCCTCGCATCCTTCATCAGGCGCCTTCGGGCCGCAGCCTCTGATGACCGCTGATGACCGCTGATGAGCTCTGATTGCCTCCCTCATCAGGCGCCTTCGGGCCGCAGCAGCTGCGCTGGCTCGAGCCGTCGACCGCGTCTGAAATCGAGCGGCTTGCGGCCCAGGGAGTGCGCTCCTTAGTGCTCGTGCCCATCTCCTTTGTCTTCGAGCACATGGCCACCCTCAACGTGATGGACTGCGAGTTCGCCGGCGTCGCGGCGGCGTGCGGCATCCAGTCCTTTGTGCGCGTCCCTACCCTCGGCGTGGAAGAGACGTTCATCGGGGCGCTCGCCACGGTAGTCATGGAGGCCTTGCCCGACCTGTCGCGCCCTTCCTTCCAGCAGATCAACGCGGGCACGCCCGTCGCCCTCAATATGGTCAATGAGTACACACGGCTGTACACCAAGGACCAGCTGCAGCTAGTCCCGCAGGAGCAGCCGTGGGGCTTCACGCAGGAGGCGGAGATCATCAACGGGCGCATCGCGATGACCGCGATCACGCTCGCGCTCGCGCTCTCACTCGATCCATCGCTCAAGGCCATCGTGGCCGTCTACCGAGCCGCTGCCGGTGCCGCCGGCGCCATGTAACACTGTGCCCCGGCGGCAGCGGAAGCGTCCAGCCGAACAAGGCAGCTGCCCCCCCGGGCGCGCCTTGCGGGCGCGGGCTTACCCTACTTGGTATTTGCCCGAACGAGCCACGGCTGCGGCGTGAGCGGTCCGCGGTAAACCGTAAACGCGTCGACGGCCGCGAGGGAGGCAGCTCGTCGCGCTCGTGCTCTCCTCAGCGGAGATGTCGAGACGGCGTGTGCCATAGAGCATAGTGCGCCTTTGTGTGGAGCGTGCCAACAAAGTACTTGGCCGTCGATCCCGACTATTCGTCTGAGGGCCGGGCAACGGGCCGTTCGAAACGGCGTCCATTCTTAACAAAGATACTCACGTCCGACCGCGCATGCACCATTTTTCGTATCCGTTTCGCTGCGCTCGACCGATCGCCCACCATGTCGCCCACTCCAAAAAGTAAGGGGGAATATGGAGTTTTTGGTTTTTGACAACCAGCATGCAAACAACATACCCATGGATTCTCCAGAGCATGGGGATCACCATGATACCCTTGGGATGCACAGGGCATGCAGCAA
>PJAB01000663.1:0-22370 GCA_002887195.1 Chrysochromulina parva | reverse complement strand
CGCAACAGATCCATCTTGAATCACGCGGGCAAGGGCGACTCGAACCTGAGCGTGTTCCTCGCGTCCAAGAAAGCTGCCATCGCCTCAGGCACGCTCGCAGAGGACGCCATCGACCTCGAAGTGTTCAAGCCCGGCTTCCGCCCGCCAGCCGATGCGGTGCCCTCGGCCCTGGGCGGCGAACATTGCCTGGGCCTCTGGGCCGAGCTGTGCGGGATCGCTGGGGTCTGGAATTACGCCGTGTGCTTGAACCGGGACCTGAACCCGCTCAGGCTCCCTAGTGACGGATGGGACAGCGAGTCCCACCCGCACAACGTCGCGAAGGAGGCGGAGGCGGGCGGACGAGGACGCGCTTCGCAAGAGCGAGGCCCTGCGCAAATACGCCCTCTCCAAGCAAGCTGACAAGGCAGAGCAAGCAGCGCGCAAGCTGGCGGCAAAGAGGAGCAGGGGATGCCACCAGAGAGGAGGTGGCCACTGCAGAGGCGGATGCACGGGTGGCACGGGCACGGGCGCACACCACCGATTTCAGCGCAACGCTTGTCGTATCACCATCAAGGCCTTATTGGATGGGCTGACTCGCTTTTACAATCCCGGCCCATTTGCCGCATCGTCTGCGGCCGCATCGTCTTTACCATCGTCTGCAGATGCGGCCGCATCGTCGTCGACCGCGAGACACCTTGGCTGAGGGCAGACGTGACGAGAGGCCGAGAAAGGAGCGGATGCCGACCACGCCAGGCTCGAGGAGATCGCCGAGCCCCTCCTTTGCAAAGGAAAGATGAAGGTGCACGCGTGCTCAGTTGTGGTCTACCCTCGGCGTCGCTGGACGCTGGAGCGGGGCACCTCCAACCAGCTGCTGCGCGAGCTCGAGAAAATCCAGAGGGGACCAAAGACGCAAAGAATGCGGCGGCGCGGAAGGCCGTGCTCGACGCGACCGCAAGGGCAAGATCCCCTCCCCCCCCTTCCCCTTTCATTTGCATGCTGGGGGATTATGCATGCTCGAGCTTTTCCCACACAGCCTCCGATCGACACACAGCGCGCTCGCAAAATGGCGACGCACTTGCAATCCCTCTTCCCAGAGATCTCCGAGGAGACCCTCGAAGCTGTACTCTTTCAATGCGGGTACGACGAGGATGCAGCAGTGACTGCACTATTATCCATGAACGAGGAGCCGGTGCCGCCATCATCAGCTCCGCCTGCCTCGACGCCGGCACCCGTCTTCGCCCGTGGCGGGACAACTCCTCCTGCGGGCGGGCTGTTCACGTTCGGAGCTGGCAGCGGCGCTGCGCCCGTACCGGAATCGCCAGCGCTACCACCGCCTGTGTCGCCACCTGCGCCACCGCCCGCCTCGAAGGCACCCGTCTTCGCCTTTGGCGGGACTCCTCCTCCTGCGGGCGGGCAGTTCACGTTTGGAGCGAGCAGCGGCGCTCCGGCTAAACCCGCGCACCCGGCTGCGCCCGTGTTCGGTGCGAGCGCAGCGCCGGCCTTGGGTGCCCCTCCTGCTCGGCGCAGGCCACCCATGAGAGCGCGGCTCGACTCGGCAGAGACCGACCTGGAGCGTCACATGCTCGAGGCAGCGCTAGCAGCCAGCCGTCTAGACGCAGGCGCTTCCGCCGAGCCACCGGCCGCGCCCAATCTCACCGTCGGCGCGAAGGTGCGCTATGGCGGTTTCGGGGGTTGCACCGTGGCGGTGCTGCACGCGGATGGGAGCGTTGACATCAACGTCCCGGGCGTCGGCATCCACTCGCGTGTCGCGTCGCCTTCTTTTCAGATCGACGACGACGACGATAACGACGAGGACGGCGAGGACGGCGAGTATGAGCGCGTGCTGATGCCCGAGCGAGGTCGTTCAGTTCCGCCCGACTCGATGGAGGGGGTGTGGTCCGCAAGTTACACCGCCGTGTCGACGTCGCACCACCCGACCCTCTGCCACGGACGCGGGGACAAGGTGCTGCTGCCCACGACGGCGCTCGCGGCACTCACGGAGGCCATGGAGGCACAGAAGGGTACGCCGTGGTTGCCCAACGGCCCAACGGCCCAACGGCCCAACGGCAACATGTTGGTCCAACATGCATGCGCCGCAGCCCAACGGCCCAACGGCCCAATCCGCTCGTGCTGCAGCGCATGCATGTGTGCTCACTGCGGCGTACCCCCTTCCCACCTTATTCCCACCTCCAGGTACGCAGCGGCTGCCGAATCCACTGGTGCTGCGGCTGAGCTTTGGCGACGGCGCCCAGCGGCGCACGAAGCTCGTGGGCGTGCTCGAGTTCTCGGCGCCGGAGGAGGTCGTCGTGGTGCCCGATTGGGTCCTCGAGGCGCTCGACTCGACGCCGGGAAGCCTCCTCGAGGTGGCGACCGCCGACGTGCCGCGCGCCACCCGCATCAGCCTGCGCCCGGTGCGTCGCGAGGGGCTGTGCCGTACGTCGGACGGGTTCGATGCGCGGGTGGCGCTCGAGCGCGGCCTGTGGGGAATCTACACGTGCCTCTCGTCGGGCGATGTCATCCGGATCCCAATGGGTGACGCAACTGACGAAACCGACGAGACCGACGAGATTGAAGTGCTCGTGGGCGAGTTGTGCGGCGGGCTGAGCGAGCTTCCGATTCCAACAGTGTGCATCGTCGACGTTGAGGAGCTCGTGTGCGACGTGGGCGAGAGCCTCGAGAACGAGCGTGAGCGCCAAGAGGAGGAGAGGCGGCGGGAGGAAGAGCGCCAGCGCCAGTTGGCCGAGGAGGCCGCGCGGCAGCAACGGGCGGCCGCGCAGGCCGCGGCGGTGGAGGCGGCGCGCCGCGCCAAGGAGGAGGAAGCTGCACGGGAGGCGCGTGTGCGCGAAGCGGCCCAGGCGCACGCCGCGAGCGAGGCGGCGCGTCTGCAGCAGCTGCTGGCTGCCGAGCCGCCGCTGGGCGCAAGTGCAACCGCCGTGCGCGTGCAGCTGCCCGGCGGCCGGATCCAGCGCCGCTTCGAGAAGAGCACCCCGCTCGCGCAGGTACGCCTGTGGGTTGAGTCGAATCTCCCTCATCAGCTTGATTGTCTCCCTCATCAGCTTGATTGCCTCCCTCATCAGGTACGCCTGTGGGTCGAGTCGAATCTGGCTCCCGAGCAGCACGGTGCGCGCCATGGGAGGTTCGAGCTCGTGAGCCATATGCCCGGGACGGCGCGTTTCGTCGCGGCTCTGGCCAACGAGCAGCTCACCCTCGAGCAGGCTGGCCTCCACCCAAGCGTCGCCTTCAACTTCGACTCGAAGGCACCCGTGCAGGAGGAGGAGGGGGCGGCCGCCGAAGGGTCCTCGATGTCCGAGCTCGATATGGCCGCCAGTACGCCCCTCTCCCTCGCGCGCACACTCTCAGAGCAGCTCTGAGCGAAGAGAACTGGCGACGAAATCGCATCATGGCGCATGCATCGGCATGAGGCCAGGCCCCGCTCTATTGTATGTGTTGCGTGTGTCAAGTGGGGTCTTCTAAGTTCACAGCCAATGGTTAGTTCACACTCGATGTCGGTGCTGAGTGGACAGCGACCTTGTGCGCTCTCTCATGTCCTCAATGTTCAAGGCGGCCAAGAACATCATGTTTGAGGCCAGGTCTGCCATGGGTGTCACGGATGAGAAACAGATTGCCTCTTTGATGGCGCTGCCCCACGCGGAGGTGGACCTGGCGCTCCTTGAAAAGACCCTCGAGCACGCGTGGGAAAAGCGAAAAAAGCACGAATCGAGTGGTGACAAAGACGCGCTCGCCAAACGGTGCGTCCCTGTCGATGACTTGGAGGCAGCCAATAAGCGCCGCGACGACATCGTCGCGCAGCGTGCAGGGGCGGTGACCCACCTCAAGGAGATGCTTGAGGCAGTCAAGAGCCAAAAGCAGGACTCGAAGGCTTTGGAGGACGCCATTGCTTCGGCGAAGACTGCAGGCGTGCCCCATAAAACGTATCAGGCGGGTGCAGGCGAATCCGGGGCGGAGTTAGTCGCCAGCACGGACGCTTGGCTGCAGACCCTGCTTCAATCTCGGAGCAATGCAAACGCCGTGTTGCAGGCGACCCTCATCAAGGCTCCCGCGGAGTTGGACTGCAATCATGTCGCCGCCCGTGGCATCGACGCGGCCAGAAAGGTGGGCGGGCTCGATGCCAGCTTGGTGGCCAAATGCGAGACGAAGCTGGCCGAGGTGCTCGAGGCGCGTCGTAGCGCTGTGAGGATGCTGCGAGAGGCGACGAGGCCGACGATGGTGGCTCAGGAGCTCGCGTCGTTGGCGGAGGCGATCCAGAATGCCAAGCTGAGCGGCGTGGGCCAGAGCGCGTACATGATCGAGGGCGCCGAGATCGGAGATCGAGCGGAGATCGAGAGCGGTCCGCAGTTCCTCTCGCGGCATGAGGCGTGGTTCGAGAAGGTCTCGACCTCCCGCAGCTCCGCGCAGCAGGTCCTCGACATGTTCGTGGACGCCGAGGCGCCGGCGGTGGATGCAGAGAAGCTGCGCACGGCGGGCATCCAGCTGGCCACGGAGGCCGGAGGAATCTCGACTGAGCTCATCCGGAAGGCGGAGGCGAAGCTGCAGCACGTCGTCGCGTGGCGTGCTAAGGCAGTCGACGCGCTCAAATCGGCCGTCAAGCCTTTGACGAATCGCGAGATGGCATCTCAAAATACGGACGCGCTTGAGGCGGCGCTCGCGGAGGCCGAGGCGGCCGGAGTCGCGCAGGAGGCGTACGTGATCGAGGGCGCCACGCTGGGCTCCGCGTACGTCCGGTCGGCGCGCGACTGGTTAGTCGAAGTCACGGAGGCGCGGAAGAGCGCGGACGCTGAGCTCCTAAAGGCGTTGCAGTGCGAGGATGCGGACTTTGATCACCTGAGCTTGCTCACGGGTGGGATCGTGATGGCACAGATGGCTGGCCAGAAGAGTGACGAGCTGATCTCCCGATGCAAAGAGCGGCTGGACCGTGTCTTGGACCGGCGGAAGCTGGCCGTCGAGAGCGCGCGCGCCGTGTGGAAGATTGGCAACGCCGTCGACCAAGACCTGAGTGAGCTGCGCAAGGTGCTTGAGGAGGTGAAGAGCTCGGGCGTGGGCCAAGACTCATACGTGACCGAGAGCTCTGCTGGGTACGAAGGGGAGTCGGGGCCCAAATTCGTCCAGGCGCTCGCAAGCTGGTGCACCAGGCTGAACGACTCGCGCATGTCCGCGTACAAGGCGCTCACCTCGGCGGCAAAGTATGACGAACCCGCCGAGCAAGACGTCGACCTGCTCGCCGCCGCAATTGAGGAGGCCAAGGCATGCGGCGTCGACCACCCGACCTTTGCGATGAAAAAGGTCGCTCCGTCGGATCCCAGCGCCGAGGTGCATTACGGCAGCGCGCAGGTCGCCAAGGCGAGTGCGTGGCTTCTGGCGGTGAAAACCATGCGCGCGGAGGCCACGGAGGCGCTGTGTGCTGTCTTCCAGAGCGAGATGATCGAGCAGGTGAGTGTGCTTGATGGCAGCTGATGTTGATCGAGATGGTGGTGAGTGTGCTCGATTGCATCTGATGACCTCTAATGACCTCTGATGGCCTCTGATTGCATATGATGACATCACATTGCATCTGATGATCTCTGTTGCTCTGATGGCCTCTGATGGCCTCTGGTGGCCTCTGATGACCTCTGATGACCTCTGTGGCATCTGTGGCATCTGATGGCCTCTTCGATAGCCTCTGAGGATCTCCGCATCGAGATTGATTGTGCAGGACCTCGATCTCCTCGGCAAGGCGATCGGGGAGGCTCGCGCGGTCGGCGTGGCGCACTCTACGTACAAGACGGACAAGCAGCCACCTGCGACCGATGGCATGGAGCGTACCGCGTCCTTCTCGACTGCGTCCTTCTCGAGCTTCTTCTCGAATGGTACCAGCACGAACCATCCCAAAGAGTCTGGCGAGAGCGGGAGCAAGCTCGTGAGCGCGGCCACCAGGTGGGCGAGCACGGTGAGCGAGCTCCGCCAGAAGACGTACAAGCAGCTGGTCGCTGTCTGGAAGAATGGGTCCTCCCACTTTGCCCGCGAACTGAGCGATAGCTTCACCGATCAGGATGTTGCCGCGCTCGAAGCGGCGCTTGCGGCGGCGCTCCACGCCGGGGTCGCGCATGCTACGTATAGGGTGAGTGTGATGGGTGCTGATGGGGTGTACAAGGAGGGCGCCGAGATGGGCAGCGAGCGCGTGCAGGCGGCGGAGGCCTGGTGTGAAACAGTCAAGGCAGCGCGTGCAGAGGCGATGGAGGAGCTGCGCGGCGTGTGGAATGCGTCGGCGCAGGACCAAGACGTGAGCGCGCTCAAGGCCTCGCTCGTGAAGGTGCGATCTCAACACGATCTCCCCCTGATCTCCCCACGAGATCTCCTCTCGACTCCTTTGGGGGCTCCGTCGACCGTTGCACGATCTCCCCACAATCCCCCCCCCACTCTCCTTCGACCGTCCCCCGCCCACCGCGCAGGCGATCAAATGCGGTGTCAACCACAAGACGTGGGTCCTGGGCGAGGAGAAGGGTCCGGGCTTCGTCAATGCCGCGCAGAAGTGGGTCGAGAAGGTCGCTTCGAATCGGTCCAAGGCCGTCAATGCCCTCGAGGTGAGTTTCAAGGCGCTCGTCGCACAGCCATCGCCGACGGGCGCTCCGGTGGACGCGTTGCAGAACTTGCTCGAGCTCGCGTATAAGGACGGTGTTGGGCACGAGAGCTACGTTCTCGAGTCGGGCGAGAGCGGCGCCGCATTTCTCGAGAAGGTGAGAACGCGCCTCGCTCGCTCACTTCCCTCGATCTGCCCCCCGACCATCTCCTCGTCGCTCCCGCGCATCTCCCCTTCGCCACCTCACCCCCTTGCCACCTCCCCCTCGACACAGATCAAGGAATGGCTCCAAATCACGGTCGGTGTGAAGGCCTTCGACGAGCAGACGAGCGCAGCTCTCTGCTGCTTCGTACCCCCCGACGAGAGGCACTACATCATCGCTTTCTCGCCGGTCGAGCCATACCTGATCCTCGAGCGCGAGACGGGCACGTGCCGTCTGGGCCATCCAGAGGCCCTTGATGAGTTCATCGGGGGTGTGGGGAAGCGTGTTCGCTCCTTCAAGATCGAGGGCGTCGTAGGCCTCCTCACGCATCCCGATGACCGATCGCTCGTCCTCATTACACAGGCATCGCCACGCCAACTCGCCTCCGAGGACGGCGTCATCAACGTGCTCGCTGTGACGAAGACGGTCTTCCTCCCTCTCAAATCTGCGAGCGCCGCCGCCAAGGACCCGTTTGCGCCCGCCACGACGCAAGGCAAGCAGCAGCGCAAGTCCCTCGGGCTCTTCCTCGAGGCTGGCGACATCTTCTTGGCGGGCAACCTCTCGACCAACCTAGCGGGCGAGGTGAAGGACCTGACCCATACGCTCCAGCGGCGTGCGGCGAGCCCCTCGACCGCGGACGCTCGCTTTTGTTGGAACGCCGCCGCTCTCGAGCCGATTCGGGCCGCGAGCCCTGAAGGGCCTTGGCTGACGACGATCATGCACGCCGCAATCGTGACGGAGCAGTTCGTCATGGGAGAGGCCCTTGCACAGCAGGTGAGGCTCACAATCTCGGTCATCTCCCGTCGCTCCGTGGAGTATGCGGGCACGCGTCTGAAGGCGATCGGGCTGAGCGATTCTGCGGCGGCGGCGGACTTTGTGGAATCGGAGCAGATCATGTATCTCGAGGCCACCAAGAGTGCATGCGCGTCCATCGTCCAGACTCGAGGCTCCCCGCCCATCTTTTGGGAGAAGCAAGCCACCGGGTTCTCATCCAAGGCCAAGCTCTCGCGCGTCGTCGAGCTGGCAGTCCCCTCGCTCAGAGCTCATATGGAGACACACGCGGCGCTGTACGGCGGGCCGGTCCTCGTGCTCTCCCTCCTCGAGGACAAAGGGGATGAGGGGGAGATCGCTCAGTACCTTGCCAAGGCAGTCTCGCTCGTGGCAGACCAGCAGAAGGACACGCGCTATTTTGCCTTCGACCTCAATGCCGCGAGCAAGCCCACGCGCGCCGAGGGACTCAGCGCTCTCGTCGAGCAGCTCGAGGGCATGTCCACAATCGCACCTGACGCGTGCCCCTCCACATTTGGCTTCTTCAGCCTCGTGCGCGGCGGCGCAGCGCCGTCGAGTGTCCAGAAAGGCGTCGTGAGGACGAATGAGCTCGATTCGGGAGCTCGCACGAACGCGGCGCAGATGCAGATCGGCACGCAGTCGATCTCCGCCCAGCTCGGCGCCCTTTGCGAGCAGTGCGGCGTGGTGCAGGACGCGAATCTCCAGGCGGCCGTGCAGACGGCGGTGCGCAAGGTTTGGGCAGAGAACGGCGACACGCTCTCGTTGCAGTACACGGGCAGCAAGATGCAGCTGAGCATCAAGGACAGCTCACCCGAGGGAGATCAGCTGGAGAAGAAGAAGAAGACCCTGGCGGAGAAGTTGTCTTCCCTCGGGAGCGATGTGCTCGATCGCGGCGCCAAGGCGGCCAACCAGCTGCTCAACAATGAGGCGGTGGAGGAGACGAAGCAAGCTGCCATCGACTGCCTGCTCGGCTGTGGAAAGTCGATCCGTTCTCCGCGCACGCATCTCCTCGGCGGTGCACTCGACCCCCTTCAACTCTTCGTTGGCACCTTCAACTCGAACGGCAAGAACGCGTCGGCAGAGGACCTGAGCGCGTGGCTGCAACAGCCGGGGGTCGCTTCGCCCCCCGACATGGTGGTCCTGGGCTTCCAGGAGTTTGTGTCGCTCAATGTGAAGAACGTGCTCGTGGACAACGACAAGAAGCGGATCGAGTGCCAAGGCCGGCTGGAGGCTGTCATCAAGCAGATGTACCCTGGCGAGACCTACCTCGAGGTCTGTGTCGAGCAGATGGTGGGCGTGCTTCTCTTGGTGTACGTGCGCTCGCACCTCGCCGAGCACGTCCGCGGCATCTTCGCCAAGGCCGTCGCGTGTGGTTTCGGCTCGGATGCGATCGGTGTGCATGCAGGGAACAAGGGCGCCATCGCACTGCGGATGGACATCGGAGGCGCTTGCCTTTGCATTATCAATGCCCACCTGCCCGCCGGGCAGAAGGACTTTTCCGAGCGCAACGCGACCCATCACGAGGTCCTCACGGGCCTCGCGAAAGAGTACAAGGCAGCCCGAGGTGGGCCCTTCCCCTCTCCCCGCGAACACGATCTCTGCGTGTGGCTCGGAGACCTCAACTACCGGATCGACCTTCCTAATGAGGAAGTTCGCGCGATGATCGAGTCGGGTGACTACACTTCGATGCTCAAGGCGGACCAGCTGAAGAATGCGCAGGCATCCCTCGCCGCCTTTGAGCGATTCGAGGAGGCGCCCATTGCGTTCCAACCCACATACAAGTATGATCCCGGCACTCAGATCTACGACACAAGCGAGAAGGCTCGAGTGCCTGCATGGACGGACCGTGTCCTTTGGTGTGTGAGCGGCGGCTCGCTCTCCTCCCTCGCGTACGTGTGCTCTCAAGCAGTGGTCATCTCGGACCACAAGCCAGTCGCTTCGAGACTCGTGTGGTCGCCCAAGCCGCCCGCCACGGACGAGTCGCTAGGGCTGTCGGGAAAGCCGATGCCGACCACTGCCCCCACACCGCCGCCCGCCGCGCCCGAGGCGGTAGAGTCCGAGGAGCTGTGAATGGCTCGGGGGGGTGCTCAGATGGGGTGTCGGGTGTGATGGGCGCGATGAGTATAGTTCGTGTTCGAGGGGGAAGGGGGTCGGGTACCGTACTACCTTATTTGCGTGACGTGTATGGTACGATGCGCTGGGAGGCTCACGTCACTGAAAACAAGTGTATATATGTAGGTCTCAGTGTGATGTGTGTTCTGTGTAGGTCCGGCGGAGGTGGAGATTCGACATTGCACATTCGTGATCATGTGAGCAGGACGCTCGGCGCCGTTCACGTCCCCGCGCCGCGCAACACGGCAACTGCGGGGATATGACATGGATTTAGATATGTGATAACTGAGCAACCGAACTACATGAATCCTCTAACGAAAAACTAGAACTACGTGACTGACATGAAGTAAGCTGAGAGCTACGAATTGTATTGACTACGGCAGGTGGACTGCGGGCGAATTTTCAGGACGTTGATGCTCAGCGACGATGTTGTGCAGCAGGGCTGGCGGAGGTGCTCGGATCAACGATCGAGCTATGTTCTTGGTCAGCAGGGTCGCAGCGGAGATGGCGCTCAACCCGGCGACGAAGATCATGCACGCATCCCAGCCCACCGCGTCGAACAAGGCGGACGAGACCAGAGGACCGATGGCCGCACCGGTGGCATAGGTGCCCGTCCACAGGGCACACAGGCGAGCTCGACCAGAGTCGTTGCCTGGTGCGATCCCACGCTCCAGGTCGGGTAGGGAAGGGACCACGCAGAGGGCGCAGCCGATACCAAGCAGCGGGGCGGCGAGAATGAGTCGGGTGAGCGGGGGTAGTGGGAAATGCGGGTCGAATCCATACTTGGGTTTGACGAGGAGCAGAAGCGCCGCGAGGGCAAAACTCATCCATCCGCACAACATGATGCTTCGGAGCCGCCTGCCAGCCATCTTGCCTTCCTGGAGCACCCGCGAAGTCACATAGCCCGTCGGCAGCGCGACCAGGGTGTAGACCAAGCTGGTTCCGGAGAGGATGCATCCAATGTACGACTCCCGCAGCTGGAAAGGTGGCGCGTTCAGATGGGGCTCGAAGATGGGGTTGAGGCCTTCGAAGGTCATTGCGCAGAGGAGCAGAGACACAATCGTCACGATCCGACGAAAGGTCAGCGCTTGTCGGATCGTTTGTCTTTTGAACGGCGTGGCGGAGCGGCCGGGAACAGGAATGCCGATGAGATTGGACGGGAGCACCGCGAGGACCACGGGGAGGATGAGCAGGCCCAGGGCCACGGTCGCTATCATTGGCGCCATGAACTGGCCGTCGTCGAACGGGAGGGACGCCCCGGCTTCGTATAGGGCCCCTCCAAGAGCTGCTCCGATGGCAGAGCCCATGCCTCCCGCGACCTCCATGCCTGAGAGGGCCTTTCCGAGATTGTGTCCCCACCCTTGGACCGCCACCGTCGTGAGTGCGCCCGCTTCGGCCAGCTGCCCGCCAACCCCAGACATCGCGCGGCACAGCGCCAAGCCAACGGCGAGGGTGGCGCGGCTCGACGAAACGCGTGGCAACCAGCCGAACCCCAGATTGCCGAGCATCGTGAGCATCAGCCCAAGGGCGACGGTGGTGCGCGTGCCCCAGGCGCGCATGGTGCGTGCCGGGAGGGGGGTGGCGAGCGCTGTGGCCGTTGGATATGCTGCAAAGATGAGTCCGGTGATGTGGGGACCGACTATGAGGCCGGGGGGCGAGCCGGCGAAGTACGGCGCGAGAATAGAGGCGCCGCCCTGTGCGTACAAGAAGACGGCGATGAGCACGCAGACGGCAAACTGACGGAGCATCCGCCTGCGCTGGCGCGGTGAGGGATCGGCGGCAGTGGCCGGTTGAGATCCATGGTGAACCAACCGGGACTCGCCACCGGATGGCGCCATCGAAGCCGCGCCGGCGAGCGCGCCATCACCGAACCTCTCGTCCAAACTCACGTCCAAACGTTGTTGGGGAGCGGGTACGTCGAGTTGCGCTTCTGTAGGCGTGCACATCACCGAGTCCGCGGACGGCGACGAGGGGGCCCAATCGGCGGCCACGTACCCCTGCGGCGGATGGGAGATGAGATGAGATGAGATGAGATGAGGTGCCGAGCGCGTCCGAGATGGTTGGAGATGAGATGAGATAGTCTCGAACAGCTTGGAGTCCGTGCTGATGAAGTACGCGCGTACGCGCCCAAGCGCACCGACGTTGGCCTCCTCTCCGTTCCACACCCCGTGGCGGTGGTACTCGCGCGACGCCTCAGAGACGGCGCTGCGCACCTCATCCTCACGCTCCATGTGCCCGAGACGGCGCTCGAGATGCGCTCCCGAGGCGAGCTCCTCGAAGGGGGAGCTCGCATTGACGAAGCGGACGAGGGCATAGGGGACGACGCCGAGCACAAGTCCCACTCCGATGAGGGCCGTCGACTCCACAGACTGCATGCAGGCGACCACGCACACGCCGAGCGAGATGGCGACCGGTGCCACGATCGACAGCCCCATACCCAATGTCCCTACTGGCACCCGGTACGGGCGCTGCCGTGGGCGCTGCCAGGAAGCCTCAGAACGTCGCAGCAGGAGCGCCGCGGGGAACTCGAGCACGGCGCTGGCGGCGCTGAAAAAGTTGGCCACAGCGAGGATGGTCGGGAAGTCGAGTGTGATCAGACACGCGACCAGTAGCAGCTGCAGCGCGATCGAGTGGAGTGGTGTGCCCGTGCATCGGTGGCGCCGCATGAAGAGGCGGGGCGCCATGCCAACCTCGGCCATACCAAGCAGCTGAAACGAGCAGCAGAACAGGCCGCTGGTGTACATGCCCCACGTGGAGAGCAGCGCCGATACGCTCATCCATACGCCAAGCCACGTGCCGCCCACCACCATCGCCACGTGAGTGAGCGAACCAGGCTGCCACGCCGCCCAGTCGGCGTCGACTGCGGCCCCGAAGAGGAGCGGAAGCGCGTACACGGCGACGATGGCGATGACGTCAAGCACGAGCTCAACCGTCCCGCCCATTCGATGGCTCGTGTCCACCTCGCCCTTGACCGCCGACGCCTTATTCACAGAGAAGCCTGAGAGGTTCCACCAGACGACCATCAAGAGGCGCCCAATCGCGGTCAGGCCGACTGCGCTCGGCGGCGGGCGCGCGATGTTGGGCCATCGCATCTGTGGCGCGGCGACGAGGCAGAAGACGACCGTGGGGACGAGCGAGAGCATCCCTATCGCACACAGCCAGCGCCCCGCCAGCCTCGATGAAACCACGTTCGGCAGCGTGAACGCGAGGGCCATGCCCAGCTTGATGAGGTACTCGCGCCAGCAGCCCGATGGCTCGACCCCCCCTGCCCAGCAGTTGGCCGACGGCAAGTCGGGCACGGAGACCTCCAAGGATGGGGTGAGGATCAGCTCCACGCTCGAGTACAGCAGCACCGGATACAGCGACAAGTCGACCACGCCCGCGATCCACGCCCAGTACGACTGCTGGATGCGGACAAAGCTGCCGAACGCCATCTGTGCCCACACGCCGTAGCCGCCATTGCTCGGGAAGCACGATGTAAGCTCGGCGACGACGAGGGCATGCGGCACCGAGTAGAGCAGCCCGAACGCCGCGAGTGTGCACAGCCCGATCAACGGGCCGCAGTTGGAAATCACCGTCTCGGCACCGAATGGGCCTCCCGACACGTTGAAGAAGAGGAGGAAGACCACACCGAGGAAGCCGAGTGGCTTGCGCGAGTCGACGCTCGGGACCATGGTCTCGCGCATCCCGGTGCCGCCGCCCTCTGAGGGCACGGGACTCATGTGCGTGGACGGCGCCGCCGAAGGCAACACGCAGGCAGTGAGTGAGACAGAGATGAGACCAGAATTTCTAGCGTCTCGGGTACCGGGTAGACTGTTTCTAGAGCCGTCGGCGAAGAAGATGATAATTGGAGCGCGTCTGAAGTCCATTCGAAATCCAATCAGTAAATGCTTTGACGAATCATGTCGGACGGCAAAAGGCCCCAGCACGTGCTCTTCCACGACGGTTCGGCGCACACGGAGGGCATCGGTGCCAAGTGGCGCGAGGTCAAGTACGCCGTGTGGCTGGCACTCCGCGTGAACTGGTTGCTGCAAAGCCAGTCGTTGCAGAACAATGCCACCCTCGCCTGGCTTCCCAACCCTGCGATGATGCAAAACCCACACCTAGACGAGCATCGCTCAATGATGGGAGGCCTGGGCATCCTGGATGCCGGTGCACCCGTACTACGCAAACCACCTGCATGGCTCGAGGAGCAGGTCCACTCGGGCGCTCTCTCGGTCGTCGAACTGAAGCTTGAGCAGAAGAAGTTTCCATCCCTTCCGGGAAGCTTCGGCCGATCGGCTCGCACTGGCCCCACGGCGGCATCCGATAGAGCGCTCGAACGGCAGATGCTCGATGCGATAACTTCTGCGACCCAGCCGATCGCCTTCATGCTGCGCGAAACGCAGCCTATGCGCTGGCACGGCTCTGCAGGCCGTTGGCTCCACGACGCGTTCATCTCGCACCGTTTGCGCCGTGCGCAGCGAGCGACAGGCCATGCGGCGCTCGCGCTGCCCGCGGGCGTGGCCGCTGGTAGCTACTTGATCTCGGTGCACATTCGCGCCTTCGGCATCCCCGCGTGGGACCTTCCGGCCTCGTATTTCGTCTCCGCCGTGCAAGCAGTCTTCGACGCCACACCCCTCTCCTGTGCCAACACGGCTATCCTCGTTATCGGGCCGGTAGATGCGGCACCCTCGGTCAGCCTCGCCGCGGCGTTCGAGTGCACGCAGCTGCTCGCCCGCGCGGTCGAGGAGCCTCGCGGCGCGCCGACGGTCGACCCTCGGGCCGGCGACGACTATGGCGCTGCAGACGACGATGACGACGAGCGACGAGGTCTCGTCCATCGCAATCTCGACCTGATCTCGCGGAGTGCGACTGCTTGCGCCGTCCCTGATGGCCCCTTTCTTGCCTCCTTGTCTCCTTTTCAGGTTTCGTCTTTCGAGATCTGGAGCTGCTTGCGCTCTCCGACATCCTTATCGGATCGAACTCCGAGTTTTCTAGGCTCGCGCAGAGCCTCTCGTCACCCGAGACGCTCGTCCTCTGTGCGCCGCGCCGCCCCCTCTCGGATAATTACGGGCTCAATCGCGGCCTCGCATGCGACGACACCGGCGTCCCTCTCTCCATCTTGACTCGACTCGACCCCGAACTGCCGTCGAATCAAGTTACGCACGTGGATGAACCGCGCGTGGCCGAGGCTGTGGCCGTTGCGTGGCAGAAGCGCGTCCAGACGGCCCCAGGCCCTATTTGGATGCGACCCAACCATGGCCTCGCGCCGTTTGACTTTGCCCAACCTGTTGAGGAGGCCCGGTGGATGGATTTAGAGGAGGACGCGTTGGACGTTGAGACAGAGAAGGAGAAGGCGGCGGCGGCGGCGGCGCGTTCGAGAGAACAGCGGGTGGAGCTGTAAGTTCAGATTAAAGAGGAACGGCTCGCGCTCGGGAATCGGGACTAAGGTTGCCCATGTCCCAAATTCGCGTTGTCCTGGGCGTTCATGTCGACTTCCGTCCTCTTGTGCGTCGGGCGTTCACGCGGCGCCATCGGCTCGTGGCGCTCGTCCCGCCGACGATCGCACCGCTCGGCGACTGTGGCCGTACCATTCCCGCCTCCGCCGAAGCCAGTATCGACCACCCTCGCGGCAGCTATGCGAGCAGTGCGCACGGCCGCGCCCTCAGCCTCGGCGCTCGGCTATTCCGAGGGATTGGCCGACGCGGTGGCGTCTTCTGGGCTGGCGCTGAACGCGTTGCTCGCTCCGCGAGCAGGTCTACCACGCCTGGCTGCAGCGCTCGAGGGCGCCTCGCTCGATCGGAGCGAGCCATTGCGCGTGTGCTACCTGGGCGGCAGCGTGACGGAGCAGCGCAACGGCTACCGGCCACGCGTGACCAAGTGGCTGGAGGTGCTCGGTGCGCGCGGTGGCGTGCGCGTGGAGGAGGTGCCCGCATTCTGCGGCAACTGCGGCTCCAAGGTTCTCGCCTTCATGGTCGCCGACTGGGTGGTGTCGCGCCGACCCCACCTCGTCTTTGTCGAGCTGGCCATCAACGACGGCGACACGCTGCTCGAGACGGAGGATAGCGAGGGCGTTGGCTCGGCGCTCGAGGGCATCGTGCGCCACGTGCGCGACGCGCTGCCGCGCTGCGAGCTCTGCCTGCTCTACATGTTCGTGCGCGACGATCTGCCACTGCACCAGCGCACCGGCTCGAAAGCATGGTCGGAGAACGACGAGCCCTCAGCGGCCATTATGTACCACGAGACCGTACCCCGGCTGCACGACCGCGTGGCCGAGCGGTACGGCGTGCCTTCGGTGCGCCTCGCGCCGCTCATGAGCCGCCTTGCCTCTGACGAGCGCCAGCTCGTCTTTCGCGACGACTGCCATTTGAGCGACGCCGGCGCTGCCCTGACCGCCGCAGCTGTCTGTGCGGCGGTGGACTCGATGAGGTGCGGGGGTGGCGGCGGCGGCGGCGGCGGCGGCGGCGGCGCTTGCGGCGGCGGCACGAGCGGAAGTGGCGGTAGTGGAACGCTCATGGCAGTCTCGCATCCCTCGGCGCCCTTCGGCGGCGTCACCTGCGCACTGCCTGCACCGGTGTTCACACGTCCCTGGGGTCGAGGGCACGTTGAGCCAGTGACACCTCAACAGCTCTCTTTCTTCTACAGGGCGCCGCCGCCCACAGACGAGGTCGGAAAGGCGCTCGTGATGGCGCGGCTGGCCGAGCGGCACACGATTGTCGACATGGACCCCCTCGACAACGCGCGAAAGGCTTGGTGGCTACTCTATTCGGGAGATCGCGCCGAGCTGCGCTTTCGGGGCACCCGCCTCGGCATTCTGACGATGATTGGGCCAGATGCGGGCACAATCTCCTGCGAGATCACGCACGTAGCCACGGGCCTGCGCGTGCGCTGCCGCAAGGTGCTGCTCGACCAATCACGCCTGATTGCGTCTGTTTGCGTCTATTTGCGCCTGAGTACGTTTGATTGCATATGGTTGCCTCCTTCATCAGGTGCTGCTCGACCGTTGGGCCTACTTTTGGCGCCTCGCGGTCGTTTCGCTTTGTGAGGAGCTGCCGCCGGGGGAGCACGTGGCGGTGCTGCACCTCGAGCTCGAGATACCGGACGCGGCCGTGCTCCACAGGGCGCCGACCGGTCCGCTGTGGGAGTCCTTCCGCCAGCAGGGTAAGCATCACAAGCTGTGGCTCATGCACTGGCTCATCGAAGAGCAGAGTGAGCGCGAGCGCGCGATGTTGCCGTATGTTGCTAGCAGAAGCAGCAGAGACGTTGAAGGCCGCAGCTCGGCGTTGACGGCGCGGCTCGGCGGGACGAGCGTCGCAACGGGCGGGAGGAGGGCGGACTCTTGACGATTGCGAATTGATTTCGGGGTGGGCTTCGTCTTCCCTTTTTCGGTCTGCAAACTTGTCGGTTAAGTTTGCGATTTTCGTCTCGCGTCGGCTCTGCGAGAACCATGGCGGAGCACCATGAGCTGGCCGTCTTTCCTGGCGGCATGGAGAGCAAGACCGAGATTACCCTGCTTACCACGATGGCCAAAGAGGGCCACAAACGTCGTCTTGCGTCCGAGCGCAAGAAGGAAGCCGAGCGGCAGCTGGAGGCGGCAAAGCTGCGCAAGGCGGAGCAGGATGCGAAGACGCGCTTGAGGCACGAGGAGGCGGCGCGCTACACGCAGCAGCAGCGCCTTTGGTGGGATGATGAGGTCATCCACCAGATTGCCGTCTCGAAGAACAACTACTTTTTGGAGGAGGTGCGTGCTCCCGCACCTCTCGCTCGCCGAGTTGCTTCCTCTGCTGACGCTCCACGCCAGGACTGATTCGAAGCATCGCGCGCCGCGCTGCGTGTGCACGGCACCTTGTGTACAGGTGGACCGAATCAAGGAGATTGGCGATCACGACAAGAAGATTTTGAAGGAGACGAAGCAGATCGCCAAGGTGGAGCAGCTGATCAGGGAGAAGCAGGAGAGGTTTGATGCGGCGATCAAGGAGCGCCAGAAACGTGCCAAGGAGAAGGAGGATGACAAGTTCATGAAGGAGAAGAAGTCGCAGCGCGAAACAGCCGCAGAGTCCCACAGGCAAATCGACTACGCGGTCAAGTCAGAGATGGCTCTCCAAACTAAGGTATTGTCCGCGGAGGAGGCCAAGAAGCAAGCCGAGCGCGCGGCACGCGGTGAGACGGAGCGCAAGCTCACAGAGCGCCAGCGGCAGGAGTGGGTGGACGAGAAGGTGCGCCAAAAGGCGCTCGACATCGTGGAGGAGAAGAAGCTCTTCAAGATGGACGAGACGATCCGCGCCGATTACAAGGCTGGCCGAAAGGCTCTGAAGCAGCTACGCCGCAAGCAGGGCTCTGACAAGATGCTGCAGCAGATGGAGGAGTCTAAAATGCTGGAGCAGATGGAGAGGGAGAAGATGCTGGCTGACAAAAAGGCCTTCCGCGCCAAGATGCGCGCAAAGTCCGCCGAGACCGTGGTGCTCAAGGAGGCGGCCGTGCGCCTCGAAGAGGAGCGACTCGCGGCGAATGCCTTGTGGGATGCGCAGCGCCAGATCGAAGATATGAAGCTCGCTGAGTCGCGAGAGCACGCGGCGCATGAGACGCTGGCTCAAGTGACCAAAACGCACAAGAGAGACAAGCTGGCGCCCTCGCGCACCGGGTATGAGGCGCGCATGCGCAAAATTTTCGGCACGCCTGGAAGTTCTGATGAGGTCGATATGGGCACGAACCTCATGTTCATCACGCGCGCGATGTAACGTGACGGAAAGCCCCTTCGTCTGGGGGCCGGGTGGCTCGTCACATGATGCCGCACGTTGCCGAGCGAGGATGCAGCGACAGCGATCATGCCTGGCGCTGCTTATGTGATGTGGATACAAAGAATGAGTGCAGACTCACGATCTTTGTGAAGTGTGTGTTGGCGTTGCCCGCGTGTGGTCTTGTCTTGTGTGAGGATCGGTGTGCCCTCCCAGGCCTTGTGCTTGCGAGACTTATGATGTTGCCATGATGGCGCTCTCTCTTGCGTGATGTGTGCGTGTACATAGTGCTGGCCGGATAAGCCATCTCGCTTGCGTCGCTTGCGGGGCTCCGCGGTGGCCGGCCCCGCCCGGCCGTAGACGCAGTAACGGTACCGCCCGGCGGGTCGTGCCGACGTTTTGCCGTTGCCGCTGCAGCGTGCTACGGCCCATGGTCACGCCCCAACCCCGGGCGCGCCGCATGCGCTACTCTGTATCGCTAGTACTCAGTATGTACGTCAGAGGTCTGGACTTTTCGTTCACACACAGTTTCGGTCGGTCGGGTTCTACAGATGATCGATGAGCCTCCAAGGTAGCTATACCAACGACGGGGTGTCCTCGCACCCGTGTTTGCTCACTGCACTCTTACCAGTCACGTCAGATGGGCAGTCCACGTTCCATGAGTTGCTTGATCACACCCTCAAGATGGGCACTAGTTGGCAAGAGGGCCCTCGCCTTCCTAAGGTGGGCGACGGCTGCCGTGTGATCTCCGGCCACGAACGCGCTGATCCCGGCCTGCAGGCGCGCATCAAAATGGTCGGGCGCGAGGCTCAGCGCCGTGTCGAGCACCTCTCGCGCCTCGTGGACACGTGGCGCGCCCAACTGGACCAGAGCGCTCCCGAGGTGGAAGTACGACTCCCTCAGCACCCTGGCCACGTATGGGTGGCTCGAGGGCTGTTGTGGCAAGTCGGGCTGCATACTCAGCGCAACGCGCATAAAGTGGGCAGCCTCCTCGAAGCGCTCTGCGTAGCCGAGATGATGCCCAGCCTCGAAGCGGTGCATTGCATCCGCTGACGGAAGTGAGGCTGCCGACGCGTACAAGGCGTACGCTTCGAGCTTCTTCTTGTCGCTCAGCTGAGGGGACGTCTTCACGCCTGCACTAGCCTCGTCGAGCTTCAAGCGTGCCAGCTCGATGTAGGGCGAGGCGCCCTCCGCGGGGCTGACCCGAAGGGAGCTGGCATACGCGGCCGCGGCGTCCTTCGGCTTGCCGTCGAGATCTAGCGCCTTCCCCAGATACCGGTACGCGGAGGGCGCGTTGGGGACGAGCGCGAGCGCGCGCTCACACGTCGCAACTGCCTCCGCGTAACGACCAAGCTGCTGGTAGGCCAAGTCGAGATCGTACAGGTTCTCGGCCTCGGTCGGCCTCAGCCGAGTCGTTCTGACGAAACGGTCGAGCGCCTCGTCCAACCGCCCTTCACCCGCAAGCAGCACGCCCTCCTTGTGCCAAGCCCAGTGCAGCGCCGGCTCGAGCTCCCGGGCGGCGACCAGCTGCTGGCGTGCACGCGCACGGAGTGCATCGACGTCAGCACGGCTGCGCCGGCCCTTCCCGTCGCGTTCGAGCGCCTCGAGCGCCATCAGGAAGATGCCGGCCTGAAGGTGCACGCTGCCTTGGTGCGGGCTGCGGGCCTGCGCCATGCGGGCGAGTAACGGCTCGAAGAGCGGCACGCACCTGTGGGGAAGAGATGGCGCCGTTGTGAGCATTTGCATGCTGGGGCGAGTAACGGCTCGAAGAGCGGCACGCACCTGCGCCACCAGAGCGAGCGCATCTGTGGCGCCGTGGCCTGTACGCGCGCCCAGACGTTGACGACCAACGCGCGCCGACGGCCCCGCGTGAGAGGGAGCACCGTGTGTGGACTGCAGGAGGAGTAGATCGTCGCATCGCCCTGGCGACGGCTGGCGTTCACATCGCCAAAGCTGAGGGAGCCCCCTTCGTATGCCTCTTCGGCGTCGAGCTGAACCGTCATGCTGATGAGGCGTGTGCCGCTCACAAACGTATTCCCTGGGTTTGCGTCCACGTGCCATTCGTGGAATCCGTCGACGCCGTAGGTGATCACCATCGCGTCGATGGCCGGGTTGTCACTCTTCAAGCTTGGGTCCAGCTCGGAGACCCCCGCCTCGCGCGACAGCGTGCGCGAGAGCACCTGTTGGATTCGGCCAACAATCCACGAGAGCTCGGGTCTGTCTTGGCATCCGCCACGCGTGCGCTGCAAGCTGTGCGAACAAAGCCATTGCATGCGTGCTGAACGGCGCGTGGTATCGAGAACCTGCTTTGAACCATGCATGACCTTGACCTGCTCCTCATCGAGAAGTGCGTGGGTGGAGGCCAGCTTGACGATAGACTCGCATTCCGCGACGGTGAAGAGTCCATGGTGGATCGCGAGATAGCTTTGCGCGTCACTCTTCACACCACTTTCGACTTGCGCCTGTTTCGAGGACGACGGCATGACCCACATGGCCACCGCGACCACGGCAGCGAGCACGGCGATCACAGCTGCGACGGATGACCACCCAGCCGCATCGCTCGGCCGCTTCTTTTTCTTGTCCTTCATGGTTTCGGGCCGACGACGCGTCGGGGCGCCGCGGCAACTCCATGGTATCGTTTCGCTCTGTGAGGGGAAACAAAATGTGCTGGATACTGTGGGTCCTGTGGAATCGCCTTGTGGGTACTGAGGAAATTGCACATGAGGGGTACTGTGGGGAATTGCCGAATAGTCAAGCAAATCAAGACACGTCATCTGGCATGTACACAAATGGCATGCGCGCGCACGATTGTGGGGTCGGGGCGGCGAACGTACATTTGAAAGACTCAACCTAAATGTGAATGTGAATTGTCGCGTCGCGGGCCCTCCGACAACTCCTCTCCGACGCAAACTCGACCGTGCTGCACAATCATGTTTGGGTCCAAGGCGAAACTGGACACGAAGGCCGCCGCGGAGAAGGCCGCGGAGAAGGCGAAGGAGATGGGCGCAAAGTTTGGCGGCTTCATGAGCAGTATCGCGTCCAAGGTGGGTGCCAAAAAGGAGGATGGGGCGCGTCCGCCTCCTCCTCCGCCTCCTCCTCCGCCTCCTCCTCCGCCTCCTCCGCCTCCTCCGCCTCCGCCCGCATACGAGCAGCAGTCGACAACGTACGACTTCGAGTCCGGGGTGCGTATGGGCATCTCGCTCGCGGGTCACAGCCACAGCGTCACCGTAGTGACTGAGGTGGCGGATGGCACGCTGGCGCAGCAGAAAGGCATCAAGGTTGGTATGGTGTTGCTTGCCGTCAATGGCGAGAGCGTGAAGGGCATCAGCAAGGACGGCGCCATGGAGATCGTCATGCGCTACGCGAACACGACGCGACGCCTCACCTTCACGAATGAGCCGCTTACGCTTGCTGAGGTGCAAAGAGTGGCAGCGGAGGCAGCCGCAGCGGCGGAGGCGGAGCGGTTGGCAGCGTTTGAGGCGGAGGCGCAGGGAGTGGCTGCGCAGAAGCCGGAGGCGGTGCGGTTGGCGGCGTTGGAGGCGGAGGCGCAGAGAGTGGCTGCACAGAAGGCGGAGGCGGAGCGGTTGGCGGCGGAGGCAGCCGCGGCGGCGGAAGCCGAGCGGTTGGCAGCAGAAGCGGCCGCGGCCGAGAAGGCGGCAACCGAGAAGGCGCATGCCGAGAAGGCGGCGGCCGAGGCGGCGGAGGCCGAGGCGGCGGCGGCGGAGGCGGCGGCGGCGGCTGCGGAGGCGGCGGCTGTGGAGGCGGCGGCGGCGGAGGCAGCAGCAGCGGAGGCGGCCGCGGAGGAGGAGGCGGCAGCGGAGGCGGCGGCGGCCGAGAAGGCGGCGGCCGAGAAGGGGGCGGCCGAGAAGGCGGCAGCGGAGGCTGCAGCAGCGGAGGCGGCGGCGGAGGCGGAGGCGGCGGCGGAGGCGGCGGCGGCCGAGGCGGCGGCGGCCGAGGCGGCGGCGGCCGAGGCGGCCGCTGCGGAGGCGGAGGCGGC